>CAUYQG010275748.1:0-28996 GCA_963574415.1 Tarsius wallacei | reverse complement strand
CTATTTATTCTTATTTTCCTTAACTCTTAAACTTATTAATTACATACTAGTCATATTAATTATTATTAAACTTTAACCATAATGACGTACTGTTTACTTTCTAAAACTATAACATCAAACATGTTTATTTACGTACAATGAGTTACAAATTCTCTTAATGTCTTATCTTAAAAAATTACTATTCTAAACATTAACTATAAATTTTATAAACACCAAACATTTTCTAATGATTATCATTTCTTAATGTCCATACAAAACTTACTTATTTCTATAACCATTGCATTATAAATCACTACCAAGTTCTAAGCACTATAATTGTTACATAGATTAGCAAGTCACACCTTTGACCTTCACATAGCAATTTGCAACTAGCTGGGGTAAAACAGCATTCTTAAGGTTTTTTAACTGCAAGTTGACCTGACTAGTTTTCTACAATGTCACATCTGGTATTTACAATCTGTGTCAATTATCCCCTGTTAGGGAGACTGGGCTTTAATGTTTGTAAAACAAAGGGTCTCCCGGGCTCAAGTCATCTCAGTTACAATCTCTAACCAGAATTACAAACCTCCTTAACAAAGGGAAGTAAAGCCACGGGTGCTCTAATATTTATGTGATTGTTAATTTCTTAAGCATAATATACTACATGTAGAAATTAAGAAGTTAAGTAAATGTAGTTTTTGCATTGGCACTCTTCCTAAAAATACAAACTGTAGCTTCTCAAATTTCTCCAATTAGTCGCCAATCAGAAGAAATAAAATCTTACAAGTGACTATCTACCCGCACATGATATTTAAAATCTCTATTGATAATTTCCTGGCAAGGCCAGTGAGTTCCCTGATAAACATTAAATCGAGCACCTTCTGATTTTTTACAATTTTCCCAACTACAATGTTTAATCAAGTGATTGCGTGATCTAATACCAGGAGGCCAGGGATGTGGAAACTTAGGGAGAAATTCAAATGAAAGGAAGGTAATTTTTTCATGAATTCCCCTCTTGCCTTTTTGCAAGGGGTAGTGGAGGTGTGAGTGGAATGTTTCTTTCCATCCTCAGACTGTACAGAACTTTTCAGCTGCACCAATAACAAAAGTAGAAGAAGCAAGCGTCTCAGCTGCCCAGGTTTGCTTTGCGACCCGGGGTCTTCAGTCCCCTGGACTTTGTCAGCAGGCAGGCCTCCATGGCTGGCTCCCAACATTTAAGACTTATTGTTTTAGAGACTACCTGTAAATGGCCAGTGTGCTCCTTCAGTAGGGGTCTGAGCCACAGAGGACGTCTACTTTCCTGTTACCCAGCCTGACTTTATCCAAAGAACCTTCGCTGAAAGCCTAGACTTTTCAGATGAAGCTTTGAGTTTTCCACATTGGGATTAATAACATCAGTGTGGGAAACAAGAGAGATGGAATGGGCCTGGGAAGACAATATGCTTCATCACTGAACTAGTTCCCAGTGACTGCCATAACACATTACTACTAGTGGGGTGGCTTAAAATAACAGAAATTTATTCTCTCACAGTCCTGGTGGTTTAGAAGTTTGAAATCCAGGAGTCAGCAGTGTTGGTTCTTTCTGGAGTTTCTGAGTCAGCATCTATTTCATGCCTCTCTCCTAACTTCTGTTGTTTGCCATCAGTCTTTGGTCTTCCTTGGCTTATGGATTCGTCATTCCAATCGCTGCCTCTCTCTTCTGACAGCATTTTCCCCTATGTCTTTATCTCTCTGTGTCCAAACTTCCTCTCCTCATAAGGACATCAGTCATTAGCTTGGGCCCACTTGAATCCAGTATGACCTCATCTTAGCCTGATCACATCTGCAAAAACCTATTTTCAAGCAAGGTCACATTCACAGGTACTAGAGGTTCAGACTTTAAAATATTTTGGGGAGGGATACAATTTTACCCTCATTCTTCTCTTCTGTTTGTTTCCTCCTGTGATGAAAATGTGTCAAACTCTCTAAGTTTGACCACTACAGTGTAAGAGTTCAGGACGCAATGAGGTCTCTTTCTCTACAGACACTAACACTGAGTGCTTGAGTCATTTCCCAGTGTCCGTGTCACCTGCACAGTGGGAAGAATCACTCAGCTGGTGAAGAAGTAAACTTCTCTGTTTGTTTGTATCTTGTCTATTCATTCTTCACCAAGCTAAATCTTTGCTTTCTTCTCTGCAGAAACCAGTAAAGTCATGGCGACTCCCTCTGCTGCCTTTGAGGCCCTCATGAATGGAGTGACAAGCTGGGATATCCCCGAAGATGCCATCCCAAGTGAACTGCTTCTTATTGGAGAAGCCTCATTTCCTGTGATGATGAATGACATGGGTCAGGTCCTCATTGCTGCCTCTTCCTATGGCCGAGGCCGCCTGGTGGTTGTGTCCCATGAGGACTACTTGGTGGAAGCCCAGCTTACTTCCTTTCTCCTCAATGCAGTGGGGTGGCTTTGTTCTTCCCCTGAAGCTCCTATTGGTGTACACCCATCCTTGGCACCCTTGGCAAAAATCCTCGAGGGTTCTGGAGTGGAGGCAAAGATTGAGCCAGAAGTGAGAGATTCCCTAGGGGTTTACTGCATCGATGCCTACAATGAAACCATGACTGACAAACTGGTCAAGTTCATGAAACGTGGAGGGGGCTTGCTCATAGGAGGCCAAGCCTGGGACTGGGCCAACCAGGGAGACGATGAAAGAGTTCTGTTTACGTTCCCTGGGAATCTAGTGACCAGTGTGGCTGGTGTGTACTTCACCGACAACAAAGGGGACACGAGTTTCTTTAAAGTTTCCAAGAAGATGCCCAAGATCCCAGTCCTAGTTAGGTGAGTACCTTATCCCAGTGTGAAGTTGGCCCCAAGTTAAAAAGTAGACGTGTTTTTTAGCTCTAGGTTGTTCCCAGGATAGCAGAAGAGAATTTAGCACTTAGACATGGATTCACCAGAAATCAACAAGGTTTTTTAAATACGCTGAGGCACAGGAGGGGCAAGGTCCTCATTGCTACTGTCATCCCAAACCAGACCTTTAGGCTCTTTGAGAGGAGGAACTTCTTACTGACCGTTATATTCAGCTTTTAGCTTAATCAAATATACTATTGATCTCAAGAGTTGACATGGCAGTGGCTCACACCTGTAATCCCGGTACTTTGGAATGTGAAGGCAGGAGGATTGCTTGAGCCCAGGAGTTTGAGACCAGCCTGGGCAACATAGCGAGCTCTGGCCTCTACAAAAGAAAATCAGCTAGACATGATGGTGCTTACTTGTAGCCCCAGCCATTCATGAGGTTGGGACAGAAAGTTGAGTCCAGGAAGTTGAGTGAGCTGTGATTAGGCCACTGGGCAACAGAGTGAGACCTCAACTCAAACAAAAAGAAGAGTTGGCATGATTTATCCAGGAATGTTCATAGGAGAAGGTTGCTTTCAACTTTAAGAAAAGGGAAAACAGACATGAAGGACCTCATAAGCCAAAAACTGGAGAGCTGTGGTAAGATTTTGAAATGTAACAGCCAGATGGGGTTAGGGTAGAAATAGGAAGTTGAGGATTCCAAAAGTTAAGATAGAACAAAAAATGATTCAAATTATATGTGCTAAATTTAGGATTTAAGAGAGAATTTTTATTTCTAGAGACACCAGGTGACTGAGAATGAAGGAGGCAGGTAATGGATGGAGAGACAGGAGGCACTGAAAGTTATTTGAGTGCATCGCCCCATCTTCTTAGCTCACATTGCACTTCAGGTACCAAGCATGTAGTTGGTTAACAGGTGCTTAGTAAACATTTCTTGAATGTATTATTGCATGGATGAATGAGAGGTATTAGAAACTTGAGTAGTCACAGAAGCAGAAAAAGTACCTTAGACTACTCCCTATGTTGTATATTAAAATTCTCAGCATTCTTGGAAAAAGATCCCTGGTATTTCTGACTGAAGGGAGCATGATAAGGTAGGATTGAGTGAGGAAGACATACCAGGGATAGTGCAGAGGTATCAGGAATGAACTATGACCTCTCCTTGGCATGACACTCTTAGCGAGGTTTTAGGAACATCAACCGGAATAGTTTGTCTACTCTGTTTTTTGGATAAGAAGGCAACTTGTCTCATTTAACCCAAATATTGGGCTTCTGTGAAGGAGTTCAAACTCTCTATTCATTCACTGATTTATGTTGCCAGAGTTTATTGAATATATTCTATGTCCCAGGTATTATTTCTCATTTCGAGAACATAATTTGCAAATATCTGAGAATTAAGGGCACAAAAACATCTTCAATAATAAGACTTGAAAGAAAGGTCTAAAACCAAATAAGTGTTGCAGGAAGAAGGCTATGTTATCGTTGTTCAGTAAAACCTGGAAACCTGGAATCTACAGCCAATAATGGCACAGTGTGACCTTATCATGTCCTTTCCATTTTTTCCCATCTTAAAGGAAAAATTATATATAAATTACTTTTTTATACCCTAGCAACCAAAAGTTAATTGAGTTTTAAAATACAGCATTATTTAAAATAGAACGTAGAATTATGCAATAGTAAGGATTAAATATAACAAAATATGTCATAAGACCTGTATGCTAAAAACTACAAAATGTCACTGAGAGAAGTTAAATAAACCTAAAGAAATGGAGAAATATACCATGTTGATGGATCAGAACACTCAATCAGTTAAGATGTCAGTTTTCCTCCAAATAACCTATAGATTCAGTGCATTCCCAACTAAAGTTCAAATTGATTCTAAAATTAATATGCAGATAAAAAGAACTAACATAATCAAACCTATTTTGAAAAAGAACAAAGATGAAGGACCTATGTTATCTAATCTCAAGACTTTCTGCAAAGATGAAGTAGTCAAAACACTGTGATATTGGCATAAGGACAGACAGACTAGATAAACCCACAATTTGTTTGTTTGTTTGAGACAGTCTTGCTGTATTGCCCAGGCTGAAGTGCAGTGGCATAATTTTGGCTCACTGAAGCCTTGGTTTCATGAGTTCAAGCAATCCTCCCACCTCGGCCTCCTTACTTATGAATCCACAGTTTGTGTTTTCAAGGTAATTGAATGAGGATTGAACAGTCTTTTCAACATATGGTTCTGAAAGAACTGGATATCTTTATAAAAAAGGGGTGAATCATGACCCTTACCCTACCTACTCTGGATAAAACATATACTTGCCAGGCACGGTGGCTCACACCTGTAATCCTAGCACTTTGGAAAGCCAAGGCAGGAGAATTGCTTGAGTCTTGGAGTTCGAGACCAGCCTGGGAAACATAGTGAGGCCTCGTCTCTACAAAAAAATTTTAAAAATCAGCCAGGTGTGGTAATATGCACCTGTAGTCCCAACTACTTAGGAGACTGACACAGGAGGATCATTTGAGCCAAGGAGTAGGAGGCTGCAGTGAACCATCATGGTATCACTGCACTCCAAATTGAGCAACAGAGTGAGATTGACTCAAAAAAAAAAAAGATCTAGACCTAAATGCAGGAACTAAAATTCAAAAACCTCTAAATGGAAGCATAGGAGACAATATCTGCAACCTTGGCCTTTTCAATCTTTGCCTACATAGGACACAAAAAGTGCATGAACCTTGAGAGAAAAGATTGATAAAGTAAGCTTTATTTAAAAAAAAAAAGTTAGTAACTTCTGCAGTTCAATAGATGATTGCAAAAGCAAAAAAGCATGACATAGACTGAAAAAATACTTTGCAGTACTTAAATTTGACAATGGACTTGAATTCAGAATACATAGAGAGCTCTTACTTCCCAGTAATAAGACAACCATTTCTCTCTCTCTTTTTTGTCTGTTTTTGTTTTCGTTTTGTTTTGAGTCTGAGTCTGGGTCTCACTCTGTTGTCCAGGCTGGAATTCTGTGGCACAATAACGACTCACTGCAACCTTGACCTCCTGGGTTTAGATGATTCTTCTGCCTCAGCCTCCCAAGTAGCTGAGACTACAAAAGTGTGCCATTACTCCTGGCTGATTTTCTTAATTTTTTGTAGAGTCGGGATCTCACTATGTTGCCTAGACAGATCTTGAACTCCTGGGCTCAAACAGTTCTCCTGCCTTAGCCTCCTAAAGTGCTGAGATTATAACCATGAGTCACTGCGTTGGTTGCAGTTTTTTTTTTTAAGGCAAAATATTTTAACACACGTCACAAAAGATGTTATACAAAAGGCCAAAAAGCCCATAAAATGATTCTCGACGTCATTAGTCATCAGATATATGCAAATTAATATTTGCAGTGAAATACCCTACACCCCCATGAGAATGACTAAAATTAAAAGACTTATTATACCAAGTGGTGACAAGAATGAGGAGCAACTCGAACATTCATATATTGCCAGTGGGAATAGAAAATGACACAGCCTCTTTGGAAAATACTTTATCAATTTTTCATAATGTTAACATGCAATTAACATGCAATTTAACCTTTCATCCCTAAGTATTTATGCAAGACAAATTAATACATGCCCACACAAAAACTTATACATGAATGTTTATGGCATCAAGCCCCAAACTAGAGCTTACCCAGATGTCTGTCAGCAGATGAATGGATAAACAAAATGTGGCAGAATGGCAGAATGCCCAGCAGTGAAAGAGGATGAGTTACTGACAGGCTCAACAACATGGGTAGTTCTCAAAAAGTTATTCTGTGAAGAGTACGTACTTTATGATTACGTTTGTATGAAACTTCAGAAAAGACAAATGTAGTGTATATAAATTGAAAGCATATCAGTGGTTCCTGTGACTGTGAGGCAAAGGGGGTAGTTTGAATTGATCATAATAAGGTGAAAGCCTTCTGGAGTGATAGGTTGCTTTTTATTGTGGTGGTGGTTACTTGGGTGTTAAATTTAGCAAAAACTCATCAAGTCGTATATTTAAAATAGGTGAATTGTATCACATTTTGATGAAAGTGGTTTTTTAAATTACGTGTTTAAAATTTCAATTTAAGTGGAAATAATCAGAGAAGACTCATTCTCTTTCTTACTGCTTATAATCTGTTCCCACTCACCCCAGTAGTTACACAATTTTAATAGTTTTTTCTATTATTCTTTATATTTTTTTGCAATAAGTATGTGTGAATATATTCCTAATATTTCACAAATTAAAAGCAGCATACTATAAATAATCTTTTGAACCTTGTTTTTTTCTTCTTTTATTATGCTTAAATCAACCAACTTACTATTTTTTAAAATTTATTTTTATTGTATATGTTTAAGGTGTACAACATGATGTTTTGATATGCATACAGATAGCATACAAATTTACACATACGCATACTATAGTCAAACAAATTTACACATTCATTACCTCCCATAGTTACTTTTTTTTCTGTGTGGGATAGGGGTAATCTATTCTTTTAGCAAAACTTCAGTGTACAATACATTATTATCTGTAGTCCTCATGCTTGCTGTACCTTAGGTATCCAGGCTTATTCATCCTACCTCACGCAAACTTGTATCCTTTGACCTGTTTCTCCCCATTTATTCCCCTTCCCATTCCTGATAAACACCATAGGTTCTACTCTCTGTTTCTATTTACTTGATTTTTTTTAATTTTTAAGGTTCCATATATCAGTGAGATCACAGAATATTTGTCTTTCTGTGACTAACTTACTTCACTTAGCGTAATGTTCACCTTTGTTGTCCCAAATGGCAGTTTATCTCCTTCTTTATTAGAACTGAATAATATTCCATTGTTTCCGTATCTATCTATCTATCTATCATTGATCTAGCTCACAAGTTCTTTGTCTGTTCATCTATTGATGGACACTTAGATTATTTCCATATCTTGGCTATTGTGAATGATGTGCCAATGAACATGGGAGGACAGATATCTGTAGGAGATACTACTTTCATTTTCTTTGGGTATGTACCCAACAGACATACTACTGGGTAACTTGGTAGTTCTATGTTAATTTTTTGAGGAGCCTTTATCCTATTTTCCACATGGTTGTACCAACTTACATGTGCAAGAATTTTTTTTTTCTCCACATGCTCACCAACACTTATTTCTTGATTTTTGATAATGGTCATTCTAACAAGTGTGAGGTGATTTCTCACTGTGGTTTTGATTTCCATTTCCCTGATAATTACTAACGTTGAGTATCTTTTCATATTCCTGTAAACCATTTGTATGTCTTCTTTGGGAAAATGTCTATTCTGGCAGTTTGCCAGCTGTTTTAAGTGAGGTATTTGGGTTGTTTTGCGTAAGTTATGTATATATTTTGGATAATAATCTCTTATCAGATACATGGCTCGCATTTTTTTTTCTTCCCAATTCATAGGTTGCCTTTTCATTTTGATTGTTTCTTGGACTGTGCAGAAACATTTTAGTTTAATGCAGTCCTAGTTGTCTTTTTTCTTTGCTTTTGCTGCCTGAGCTTTCGGTGTGTTATCCAATAATTTATTTGCCAAGGCCAATAGCAAGCTTTTCCTCTATATTTTCTTCTAAAAGTTTTATGGTTTCAACTCTTACTTTTAGATCTTTAATCCATTTTGTATTTATTGATATTTTTGTGGTGCAGTGGTTTCTTTGTGTGTTTTTTTTTCTTCTAATCAATATATCTTAGTAGTTATTACTCTGTCACCCAAGCTGGAGTGCAGTGGCATGCTCATGGCCAAAACACCCTCAACCTGCTGGGCTCAGGCAATCCTCAGCTTCCCAAGTAGCTGGGACTACAGGCACATGCCACCACGCCTGGCTAATTTTTTTATTTATTGTAGAGACAAGTCTCACCAAGTTACCCAGGCTAGTCTTGAACCCCTGGGCTCAGGCAATTCTTTCATCTCCACCTCCAGAAGTGCTGGGTTACAGCCATAAGCCACTGTATCCAGCCCCCAAATTTTCTTTCTTTATGTTTTTCTATAATGCTTTGGACTCCACTCTGTGAATATGCCATCGTTTATTAAACCAATCTCTAATGGCAAGCATTTCTGTTGCTTTCAAAATTTTGCTATTATAAATAATGTTGAAATGAATAACTTTGTGCATATTTTTTTCACTTTGTTGGAGCTGCACCTTTTGGGTAATTTTCTAGTGGTAGAATTGCTAGGTCAAAGAAAAAAGTATGCATACTTTTGTTAGAAGTTGCCCAATTTTTCTCTTTATCGGTTTGTACTATTTGGCACTCTCATCAGCAGTGTAAGAGAATGCTTATTATTTCACAGATGTCCAATAGAGTAGTTGTCAGCTCTTGAGTTTTTGCCTATCTGATAGTTGGGAAAGGATATTCAAATATAGTTTTAATTTGCATTCTTCTTACAATGAGTAAGCTTAATTATTATTTTGTGTCTAAGAACCACTTATTTTCTGTTTGTGAACTGTCTGTTTGTGCATTTTGCCCATTTTTCTACTGGGTTTTTGGTGTTCTCTCCATTTTAATAATTCTTTACATATTAAGAACATTAGTCCTACACCTATAATTTATATTACATTTGCTCTTTGAATGTGTGCTTAGTATTTTTGCAAAAACATTTACATGTATATTGCTAATTTTGTCAATCATTTTATTATTGCATCTGATTCTGAATAATGGTTAGCAAGCCTTTTGCAACACCCAGATTATTAAAAAAATAATAATAATTCTTGTTTGCTTCTAGTATTTGTGTGATTTCATTTTTTAAATTTATATCTCTGATGGCATTTGGAATTTTTTTCTTGTGTATTATATGAAGAATAAGTCCAGTTTATCTTTTTTTCCAAGTGGCCATTCAGTTGGTCCAACAACTCTTATGAGAATATGTATCTTTTCTCTAGTAACTAGAATGTCACCTTTATTATATACAAATATACATGTTTGGCTTGTTACCTTTAATGTTTAAGTACAATCATATTTTTTAATCTGCATTGAGAATTAACTAGTTTTTATAATCTACATTTGTTTCAATAAATAACTTTTATTTGTCCCATTATTCTACTTTTTGTGCCTATCCCTTACCAGCTAGGTGTTTTTGAAATTATCTGGTATTTTGGTTCCAACTTGGTTTTGCATAATTTCGCTTTGTTTCTTTGTTTGCTTTGCTTTTAACAGTATGACTCTATTCGTTTGTAATTAGCTCTTACCAACTACATCAAGTATCATAGGAAATGTATCAGCAGTTTTCAGCAATAGTTATGAATTTTACTGGTATCTTTGCCCACTACAGCTTTTTATAACCAATTTGCTCCTCTATCATATTTATTTTTATTTTTCTAGGCCTACAGCATAACCTCAAGTAACTTTTTTGGGAAAGTTTCATGGATGGTAAATTTCATAAGCCATTTTGACATTATCTTCAGTGTTCTCATGTGCTGAGAAAAATCTTATGCAGCTAAGATACTTTGTAGGTGATTTTTATTTTCTTCCTGGGAGCTCTCAAGATTTTTTCTTTTATTTGAAATTCATAAATTCACCAGTAATTGACTAGATACTTCACTTTATTTCCTTTATCCTACTTTGCATTCAGATATTCATTGCATTTTGAAAATTCAAATGTTTCCAACTCAAAGAAATGTTCATCTCATTTTGTGTTTGGTTCTTTTTTCTCTGTTTTCTTTCTTTTCTTTTCTTTCTTTCTTTTTTTTTATTATTTGAAATTCTTAGTTGCTAGTTGTTAGATCTTCTGATCGGAACTTCATTGTCTCTTAACTTTTTTTGATAATATTCTTTTTTTTTTTTACCTTTAGCACTTCTCTCTGGAAGAGTCACTTTGCTCAATTTTCCAGTTTACTTATTCACAGTCTTCAGCTAGATCAAGACTTATTTTACTCCCATCCATTAAAATTGGGATTATCCATTTGACAATTGCATTTTTATTCTAATCATTAACTTCTTATAGCAGTTTGTCCCATTTTTTGAGAGAAAATATATCTTCTCAAAACTTTGCAATGATATACAATAATTATCTAGAACTTTCTTCTCCGCTTATTGCTGCTTTTTCCTTAGGAGTTGGTTTAGTTTGCTGCTTCTCTTACATGCTGCTAGTTTTTGTGAAATATTTGGTGGTTCGTATTTGTTTAAAATTTAAATTATATTGAAATCCTAGATTGAGTTTTACTGATTACTGTAGTATATTTTCTCAGGATAAATAATAACTCTTGGTCCTTTGTTTTCTCTATCTTCTCTTTCACATCCATATGGTTACAGAGTCTTCTGTTCTCATGGACTTTTAATCAATCTGATTCCACTTGATTTATACTTTCTATAAATGCCCAAGTGTCCCATTTTGCCAACTTCACTCTTCTCAAAATCCAGTGCCATTATGGATTTATTTTATTTTAATAAATTTTGTTTCATTACAGAAGAGGGCAAGAAAGAGAAGTGAGATCCAATTCTTGTTTTTCCAGTGTATGAAGCAATTATTTAGTTCTTCCTATTTATAAGTCATGACTGTTGGGCCTAACAGATAGATGTCTCTGAAGATGCCCCCCTAGCTTAGCGCTGAGCAGCAACCCATATAGTGTCGTGGTCTAGATGAAGTTCTAGAGGCTCAGTGTCTGAGTCTCAGTCTTGCAGCCTCAGTGTCTCTCATCTTATTACAACAGGCTTGTGTAGAAATCGTGATGCTCATGGAATAATTTAGAACACAAGAATCTACTTCTTCACTGACCTTATAAAAAAATTACTTGCATGAAATTTGTAAACAACTCCTTATGATAAGAAGTAAAACACATTTTCCATTTAATTTTGTATCCGTGTTTAAAGTACTAAAATAAAAAATAACTTTAAAAAAATTAGAATCACCACATTAAAAATAGACTGTCTGAGATGTTCCTTGAGAAAAATACATTTCACAAAACTAGAACATTCTGGTTGGTCTAATCAATGAATTCTTTCTCTCATTAGGCAGGTGATCATGGAAAGCAATATTATAATCAAAAAGTTATTTGGTAAGCCTGGAATCAGAGCAAGAAGAGCTAGTTGAATGATTTTAATGATTAGTGCTTTAAAGAGTTGGAGAGTCATCACCAGCTATAAGGTGGTACCTTTCTTTATCTTCAGGAAAAGGCTGTACTTGCTAAGAGGACCACACAGTGTTCTCATCAGTTAGTTAGAGCTCTGTGAGCCACAGAGAGTACAGCACAAATACTGTGAATATGTTTTTTACCTGACCCCTGTTTTTTTTTCTTTTTTGTTGTTGTTTTCTTGCAGCTGACCATACAGTTGCCACAACAAAAGTGGTAGAATCAGCTTTAAATCTCAAGTTTATGTAAGGGTGAACCCCCCCCAAACCCCAGGAATTTATGTATTAAAAATTGTGTGTTTATTCTTACGTGTTTAACTTCGGTTACCTTCAAAGTACTCTTTGATGCAATATACCTATCAAGACGCTTTTTTTCACGGCTCAAAACAGTTCTTAAACACATCAATTTTAATACCTTTTAATGCTTCTGTCATTTTTTGTTTCACCTCTTCCACGTCTGCAAAACATTTCCCTTTGAGGACTTTTTTCATCCAAGGAAACAGAAAGAGTTGCTTGGGGTAAGATCAGGTGAATAGGGAGGATGGGACATGGGGGTCATGCCATTTTTGGTCAAAAACTGCTGAACACTCACTCAGTGCAGTGTGGGCAGGTGTGTTGCCGTGGTAGAAGATCCAGTTACTTGTTTGCTATAACTCAGGACGCTTCTTCTGCAAACCGTGATGCAACCTTTTCAAAACTTCCAGTCAGAAGCTTTGGTTAACTGTTTGATCCAGAGGAACAAATTCTGAGTGTGCTGTAAGGGGCCCACACTCCAAAAAGATAATTCCAGTTTCTTTGGGTTCCCCTTTTGTAGCAGTCACTCCACCCTTTACCTTCAATAATTCTACTAAGTGTCCAGGACTTCATCTCTCATTTCAAGTTTATGGGTGTCCAGGTTTTCTAGAACTGGGTTGCCCCCAGACAGTAAACTTACTGTGCTGAGCAAAACTTCATAGCATGGATATGCATCTCTCCTGTTGGGTAGGCAACATATAAATAGAATTCTAGAAGCAAACCATTAAGTCCTCTTGGGTTGAGTAACCGGAGGGTCTTACTAGAGTTGAGACCAGTTAGTTCCCTGTCCCACCTTTTGAGATAATAATGATTCTTCACGAACACTACAAACTCCGTATACCTTATTTGTAGGAAATTAGCTCCTTGAAATTTATAGATAAGACTCTTCTTAAGGAAAAAAAAACAATAGCTGGACATAGCGGTTCATGCCTGTAATTCCACCACTTTGAGAGGCAGAGGTGATGGGATTGCCTGAGCCCAGCCTAGGCAACTTGGCAAGACCTCATCTCTCCAATAAATAAATAAATAAATAAGCCAGACTAACCTGGGCAATTTGATGAGACCTCATCTCTACAGCAAATAAATAAATAAATAAGCCAGACCAGCCTGAGCAACTTGACAAGACCTTATCTCCACAATAAATCAAATAAATAAATAAGCAGATCAGCCTGGGCAACTTGGCAAGACCTCATCTCTACAATAAATCAAATAAATAAATAAATACATAAATAAATAAACTAGGCATGGTGACATGTGCCTATAGTTCCAGCTACTCGGAAGGGTGGTGGAAGGATCACTTTAGCAGACATTGAGGCTGCGGTGACCATGAGTGTGCCCCTGCACTCCAGCCTGAGTGACAGAGTGAGACTCTGACTCAAAAAACAAACAAACAAAAAACCCCACATGATTTCCCATTCCACTTTCTATATGCTGTTTCAAGGGCTGAAATAAACATGAGCATAAATCTAAAATATCTAAGCTACAGTATTGAGTAAACATAGCAGGACTGCCTTAGCAATTTCTTTTGGAGAATTTGTGCTCTGAGAATGAGAAAAGCAGAATTAATGCCAAGTCTCTCAGTCATCCCTCCAAATCTTCATACCCAGTGAGGTCAGATCTACCCATTTTGTTCTACCAGCTCTCCTGTAAGAGCTAAAAGTAACAATGTTAGCAAAGTCAGCACATCTATAATGCTTGCTATATACCAGTCATCTTTGATCCATTCCTCTAATAGAAAATGCATGTATCTTTTGCAGTTGTGAAGATGACCTCTCCGAGGACAGAGAGGAGCTCCTGCATGGGATTTCAGAGCTGGACATCAGTAACTCAGATTGTTTCCCATCCCAGCTGCTAGTGCATGGGGCTTTAGCCTTTCCTCTAGGGTTAGATTCCTACCATGGCTGTGTTATAGCAGCTGCCCGCTATGGCCGAGGCAGGGTGGTTGTGACTGGCCATAAGGTATTATTCACCGTTAGTAAATTGGGCCCCTTTCTGCTCAATGCTGTTCGCTGGCTAGATGGGGGCCGCAGAGGCAAGATTGTGGTGCAGACAGAGCTGAGAACTCTGAGTAGCCTGCTCGCAGTGGGGGGCATAGACACAAGCATTGAGCCCAATCTGACCAGCGATGCCAGTGTCTACTGCTTTGAACCTGTGAGTGAAGTGGGAGTCAAAGAGCTGCAGGAGTTTGTAGCAGAGGGTGGTGGGCTATTTGTTGGAGCCCAAGCCTGGTGGTGGGCCTTCAAGAACCCGGGAGTGTCCCCTCTGGCTCGATTCCCAGGAAATCTCCTCCTCAACCCCTTTGGCATCAGCATCACAAGTCAAAGCCTGAATCCAGGGCCTTTTCGTACTCCTAAAGCAGGGATAAGGACCTATCACTTCCGCTCCACTCTGGCCGAGTTCCAGGTTATAATGGGCAGGAAGAGAGGGAATGTCGAAAAGGGCTGGTTGGCAAAGCTGGGACCAGATGGTGCAGCTTTCCTACAGATTCCTGCAGAAGAGATCCCTGCCTATATGTCCGTGCATCGACTCCTGAGAAAGCTGCTAAGTCGATACCGGCTCCCAGTAGCCACCCGAGAGAACCCTGTTATCAATGACTGCTGCAGGGGTGCCATGCTTTCCCTGGCCACGGGTCTGGCCCATTCCGGAAGTGACCTCTCTCTGTTAGTCCCAGAAATTGAAGATATGTACAGCAGCCCCTACCTGCGCCCCTTGGAATCTCCTATCACCGTGGAGGTCAACTGCACCAATCCAGGTAAGGAATGGGGGGTAAGAGCTCATTATTGTGGGAATCAATTGGGGAATAGAGACAGGGTGACTTCAGAACTTTATTCAGAAATCTGATCCCCTCCAGAGGGTGGTCTCTATCCTTAACCCTGTACATTGAAGAAGGTAGGGGTTGGGATTTAAGATACTGTATGGGAAAGTTGAGTCAGCATGAAGGGGGAAGAGATGTGCAGAGCTCATGAAGGGTCTCTGGAAATCCTGGTGGAGATGGAGTCGTGGAGATGGGATAAAGTCTATCCGCCCTTCCTATGCTTTTGGCAGGCACCAGATACTGTTGGATGAGTACTGGGCTCTACATTCCTGGAAGGCAAATTATAGAAGTCTCACTGCCTGAAGCTGCTGCCTCTGCTGACCTGAAGGTAAAGCCATGCCCATCTCCTCATGTAACGTGGAGCCCAAAGCCTGACTTTTGCTTACACAGTCAGTATCTCATTTGGTTCGTTTTTTTTTTTTTTTGAGTTGGAGTCTCACTCCGTTGCCCAGACTGAAGTGCAGTGGCCGCTCCTGGCCTCCGCAGCCTCGACCAGCAGGGCACCAGCGATCCTTCCGCCTTAGCCTTCCAAGTAGCTGGAACTACAGGCGCGCGCTGCCACACCCAGCTAATTTTTTGATTTATTATAGAGATGAGGTCTCGTCAAGTTGCCCAGGCGGGTCTCGAACCCACAGGCTCAGGCAATCCACTCACCTCAGCCTCCCAAAGTGCTGGGATTACAGGCTGAGCCACCGAGCCCAGCTTCATTTGGTTCTTATAAAACCCTTTTGGCAATGCAGGACAGGTATTTTTACACCTGTTTTACAGATGATGCAGTTAAGGTACAGAAAAGCTAATTGATTGATTCAAATGTATGGAGTTGCTACATCTCAGGGCCCAAGCCTCAAACCTAACCCACTCTGGCTCTTAAGTGTTGTACTTTAGACTTAAGTCATCAAGTGGGGAATAAGAGAGACATCAACTGGAAGGTACTGTAACACACAGTAAAAATGCAGTAAGTCTTAGTTCACTTTCCATCCTCATGTACATTTCCATGCACAAGATCTTTCTGACTCTAACTATTCTTGCCCATGACACCAAAAACTGTTATTGATTGCTCAGTCCATCAATGTTCCACTCTGTCACTTTCACATGCACACATCCTATTTGTAAAATTAATTTGCACTTCTGCTCTATCCCCCTTGAGGGTCATTGTAATGGCTAAGATCTACTCTGAGCCTGTATCTGTCCTGCAACTTGGTTAGCATAATCCTGGGGAAACAAAACCCAAGACTCTACGAAGTACCTTCTCAAAAATATGGACCTTGGAGCAAAAGGAGAAATTGAGTCAACTCTCCACTACTTTAGCCAAATCACGTTATCTCTTACTGGGCCCTCTCTCTAACCAGCAAAAGGCAGGGTCCCCTCTTTCCTATTCCAAATGCTAGAATCACCACCATGGAATAGGCAACTAAGTCTGAGTGAACCCTCCGTGCATGCCACCTCCAAGTGCATTCTTTTCTGTCAGAGACACCATTTTGTCGAAGTCAGTCTTTTTCAGAATTGGTTTTGTGTGTCACACATGGTGCTTCTCATATTACTGTCTCAATATGACCTATTGCAGAGCTATTTGAATCCCTTGGGAGAATATTTACACACGACCTCAAGGAAGGCTACAATTTCACAGATTTACCACATAGGGTTAATCCATGATAGGAAGGCCAGACTTGCTTGGGGTCATGACTTAATGAACTTTCCTGAATCCTTACCTGCTCAGCTCTCTTGTTCCACCCACATATGTCCCATGGTGATTTTGTAGAGTTATCTCTATACTTCAGATACAGATTGGCTGCCATACAGATGACCTGACCAGGGCCAGCAAGCTTTTCCGAGGCCCGCTTGTGATTAACCGGTGCTGCTTGGACAAACCCACAAAATCGATCACATGCCTCTGGAGTGGACTCCTCTATATCATCGTTCCTCAGAACAGCAAACTGGGCTCCGTGCCTGTCACCGTGAAAGGGGCTGTGCATGCTCCATACTACAAGCTGGGTGAGTGGAAACCCTGGGGTGCACCTGAGGAAAGGAGACGAACTAAGGTGAGAATGGGAGTAGAGCTTTGGTGGAGAAGGAGGGAGACATAAACAGGTGGAACAAGAAGGGTCAACTTTCTTAGATTCAGCTTTGGGATATTGAAGATAAAGACCAAACCATGTCCTTGGGAACTTCATAGAAGTAGGACAGAGGGGATGAGATATGGTTGTTCCTGATTTTTATGTTCTTTTCCTGGGGACTTAGGAAAGTGTGTTTCAAGCCTCATTACTTCTCTCTAGGGGAGACAACCCCAGAGGAGTGGAAAAGGCGTATCCAGGAGAATCCAGGTCCCTGGGGAGAGCTGGCCACGGACAACATCATCCTGACAGTGCCCACCTCAAATCTTCGTACTCTGGAGAACCCTGAGCCACTGCTCCGCCTCTGGGATGAGGTGATGCAGGCTGTGGCAAGGCTGGGAGCCGAGCCCTTCCCTTTGCGTCTGCCTCAGAGGATCGTTGCTGATGTGCAGATCTCTGTTGGTGAGTGGTCTGAGTGAATCCTCTGTGCATGCCACCTCCAAGTGCCTTCTTTTGTTTCAGTAACCATGCAGTGCATAGCCAGTGGTTACTTACATATTTTGATAGCAAGACATATAGATGCAACCCTTACTATTTAGATGGAAAGGAAAAAATGTATATAAAAAATAAATAACAATTTAAGCATGTCAAGAGAGGTCATCAAAGACATGAGCTATCACTTGCACTTTCACAGTTGTCCATCAGGGACTTCAAGGAGTGAATAAAAATGGCCGAGGGTCCTGACATGGATCAGAGTTGTTGGGAGAAGGAATTTTGCAATGTTGAGAAGACACTAAATAAAGAGATCTTTGTCTATGGGTCAAGGAGCTTAAAAAATGAGGTGTATAGACATTAACAAACCATGGAAATTCCTCTAGACCCTCATTTTCTGGGCTTTGATAGATGACTACCTTAAAGCAGTGACAGTGTAGACAATTCCATATCTAAGTAATGAGCGGGGAGCCACCCTCAAAGAGTTTTGAATTTTGCGAAAAGGGTATAATGACAAAGATTCACCTGGATAAGGCATCCTCATAAAATTAGAAAAATTGAGGGGTAACATGAATGGCTCTTTGTAACCTGCATCCACTCTCATAGCCACACTATTTCAGGTCAGAGTGGAGAAAAGGCCTTCTTACAGAATGAGAGAATAGGAAGGAGCACCTAGGAGGTTCTTGGTTTAAATTGCTCTTCTGAGCATTATGGGGTATTGGAAGTCACCCGGGGCTACTGGGTATTTTGAAAGAGACAAAATACAGAGAAGAATTAGATGAGTTGGGTGGAGAGGACCCTCACTGTCTCTTCCTACTTCCTGCATTTTCCAGGCTGGATGCATGCAGGGTACCCCATCATGTGCCATCTGGAGTCGGTACAGGAGCTCATCAGTGAGAAGCTCATCAGAACCAAGGGGCTGTGGGGCCCTGTCCATGAACTGGGCCGCAACCAACAGCGGCAGGAGTGGGAGTTCCCACCACACACTACCGAGGCCACCTGCAACCTGTGGTGTGTGTATGTACATGAGACAGTCTTGGGTATTCCTCGAGGCCGTGCCAACATTGCTCTGTGGCCTCCAGTTCGGGAGAAGAGAGTCAGAATATACCTGAGCAAGGGTCCCAATTTGAAAAACTGGAATGCGTGGACTGCACTGGAAACATATTTACAGGTATTGGAAAAAATGGAGGGTGACAGGAGCCCCTACTGCATGTACCACCAGGACAACATTGTCAAGATGATGTTCTAGAGACTCAGGAGACTTCCCATTATATCTATCTTCCACACTAGGCCATGGGAGACCCTAACAAAGACCAGATGTGACAGTCGTACTTGAGGATGCCTTAGTGCATTGCTTTGCATAACCCTAAAGTGAACTTGATAGCCTCAGCCTCACTCTCCACCTTACAAAGATACATGAGAGTAAATAGAAAGCACTGAGAAAGGTTTAAAAAAGGTAGAGGCAAATATAGTACTATAAACATGTTTATTCTCTCTGGCTGGCTTTAAAGTCCGACATGCCTGGGGCTGAAACCAAACTCTCTTACTTAATATCTATCTAACACCAAATAGTGCCCTCCCTCTTCTGCACACACGCAATACATGGGATATGACCTGTCTTTTCCCTTAGATGAGTATACCATCTTTCATTATGACTTGGCTATTCCTCAGAGTCCGCCTTATGTGGGCAATCCAAGATTCCTCACTGATCTGAACATGGAGTTTACCTTTGCCTTTGACCTACTGTTTCATGCCCCAGTTCCCTCCCAACACCTTGTGCAGTTCCTAGCACACCATGGAAAGTTTCATCACCTTGAATTCCGGAACTCAGTCCCAGGCCAGACATGTTCTATTCTGGTTCATTCACCTGCTTGAGTTCCTCTCTGTTCATTCTCACTGCCAAGAGAGCAATGTGAAACAGTCAGGGAGGATCTACTTTGTCATGGCTGCTTTGCCCCAAGAACAAAAGTTTTTGGTGAAATAAACTTGAGGGTAGTCTAGGGAACTTCTCAAGTGCCTCTTAACTCTGTAACCTTGGCTATCAGGAGCGATTTCCAACGGCCTCAGAACAGCTGGCTTTTTCAGAAATTATAACGTATTCTCTGTTTTTATTTGAGTCAGAGTCTCACTCTTTCACCCAGGCTGGAATGCAGTGGCACGCTGACAGCCACCGCAGCCTCAGCCTGCTGGACTCAGGCGATCCTTCCATCTCAGCCTTCTGAGTAGCTGGAACTATAGGCGGTGCCACCACAACAGCCTATTTTTTTATTTGTTATAGAGAAGAGGTCTTGCCAAGTTGCCCAGGATGGTCTTGAGCACTTAGTCTCAGACAGTGCTCTCACTTCTGCCTCCCAAAATGCTGGGATTATATGTGTGAGCAACCGTGCACAGCCTAAAAATTATAACTTACTCTTAATTCTTGTTACCTAGACTATGGTCTTCTTCTTCTTCCTGACTCACTTTTTTCCTCAAAGGCCACTTTAGTAGCCTTGCAAATTGACACAGAGCTATGATTACTGAGGATTTTATCAAGTCAGGATAGGGGTGGGAGTTTCCCAATTGTTGGGATTTAACTTTACAACTATGAAATAGAAGAGATTTTTTTCTATTCTAGCCAATTTTAGATTCTTGTGTAATAACATATCACTAATTTCATGATCTAGTGGATCTATGCATGATGATATTAGTAGAAAATATTGATATTAATCATTGCACTTATTACTACAACTGTCACTGATTGAGGGCCCATCTTGTGCCAAACACCATGCTATCCCAGAGGCCCTTAAGATTAGAATGTGAGATGACAGGGCATGAGGTCAGTAGGCAAAATAGAGGAGAGGTCAGTGAGAGACACGAAGTTGATGGATAAGGAGTTAAATAAATGCACTTATTATAGTGTTTATTTGGCCCTCTTTCTGTAATTAAATATCTCATCCTGATTTTTCTTTTTCTTTCCAGCTACAGGAAGCCTTTGGTTGGGAGCCATTTATCCGTCTCTTCACTGAATATAGGAACCAGACCAATTTGCCTACAGATAATGTCGACAAAATGAATCTGTGGGTCAAGATGTTCTCCCACCAAGTGCAGAAGAACCTGGCTCCGTTCTTTGAGGCCTGGGCCTGGCCTATTCAGAAGGAGGTGGCTACCAGCCTGGCCTATCTGCCTGAATGGAAGGAAAATATTATGAAATTATACCTCCTCACACAGATGTAAGAAGTGCCCATCGAGGTGGCAGGTAGAGAGGTTTGGGGAAGTAGGCAGAGATAGGGGTTCACTTCTCTGTCTCTGCCTCCTAGGGTCTGGCCTTGTCCTCTTAGTTCATTGTCCCTGTACTTATTACTGACTTCCATCCCTAGGAAGTAGGTTAAGAACATAGCCAAAAGTGGAAGCTATATTTCAGGAACAAGGCCTTCTGTTTATGAGTCTTTTTCCTCTGCTCTCAGCTATCGGATTTCCTCCTGACCTAGCACTGGCCCATTTCTTAGCACGTTGGCACCTGTTTCTATACTAGCTCTTGATTTACCATTGTGGACTGCAGCCCATAGTGAGTGGGTCTCATCTTGACATCCTGAGGACTCTCTCTGGGCTTTTATTTTTGATCATTTGTTCCAAAATCCTGATCATGGAACTCAACTGGAACACAAATTTACCATGAGACCCAGACAGCTCCCTGAGGACTCATGTAGTTTGTGTCTTGAGTAATTTTCAAAGCACTTGACAAGAAGTCTGGTATGGCGGGAAGAGCCCAGAACTAAGATTAGCTCTTGGGAAAGTCATTTCATCTTTGTACTCCCATTTCCTGTGTGTGAAATGAGGATTAGAAATTCCTGCCTCAAAGGGTTGTCATGAATGTTCAGACTGTTAATTATGAAGAGGTTTGCATCCTATACAGTGCATGCCATCTAAGGAAGGGGATGTTCTATTTTATGCTGATCCATGGGTTAATGAGCTTTCTACTTGCCATCCTTTCCCCAGAGCTTAGAAGTTGAGACCATCATTTCTACAAGTAGACTCCCTACATCTAAATCTTGGTTCTTTGACCTATTAGTTGTATAACCTTGGCACATTCCTTAACTTCTTCCTGTCTCAGTTTTCTTATCTATAAAATGGAATCTATTCTGTAGGTTTATTGTGAGAGTTAAGTTCTACAGTACTCTAAAAGTGATGAGAACAGTTTCTGGCAATTAGTAGGTGCTGGGGAAATGTCACTTGACATTTTTATTGTCGAACTAATTCAATATAATTTTAGAACTGGGCTTTACTCTTAAATGGTACTTACAGAGGCAGTAGTAATTAATCCTATCCCATCTTACACTTTATACATCAACCTTTGAAAGGATTCTGACATGTTACTTTATTAATCTAAAGGAAGAACTCTAGGCTGAACAGGTGACTCACAAGGCCTGTAATCCCAGCACTTTGGGAGGCCAAAGTAGGAGAGTTGATTGAGCCCAGGAGTTCAAGAATAACCTAGACAACATAGTGAGATCTTATCTTCACAAAAAATATGCCGGGTGAGGTGGTGTGCACCTGTAGCCTCAGCTACCCAGGAGGCTGAGGCAGAAAGATCACCTGAGCCCAAGAGGTTGCGGCTGCAGTGAGCCATGATTGGGCCACTGCACTCTAACATGGGTGACAGAGTGAGACCCTGTCTCAATAAATAAATAAATAGCTCTAAATCCACAGTGGGAGTTTTTAAAGCTACTTAGGGTTTGATCTCTTTACCCAATTCTTTCAAATCAAATTATTCTTTTGATTAAATCAAGAGTGGCAGTCTTTAAAAAATCAGAACAATTTTATGATGATGCTTGTCCTTAGCAGACAGTAGGCATCCAGCTTCATGATAGTGTTTCTATTTCTGTAGTGACATAGATTCAGGACACATTCACTTCATGAGTTACTCATCAGTTTGGCAGACAAAGTTCACTCATCAGAGAGAACTTTACTTTGGAACAAGATAATTGGATAGAGCTGACCCAGATTCCATTTCATTACCATAAATTCAAAGATTGTCCTAAATTTTCTTCAAATTTTATTCAGGATCTCCCATTTCTGTGTAGTTTTAACTAGAGTCTGATCCCTAGGATTGCTGTTATGTACATCTAGCCAATTTTCCTTTGGCTCATTTTTAAAATTAAGTTTGTTTTTTAGTAAACCATTTTATTAGCTTAACTGGTAATTGAATGAATGTGTAGACAATAAGGTTTAACCTATATAAAGATTTTCTTTGGAATCCTTTATCTCATTTCTCACTACAGAATTATTTCCCCTGATTTCATGAATATCCGTTGTCTAGGTGTCTTAAACATTAGATGTTAAATTTTTGTTCAACATTTTAAATAATTGCTATCAATTATGGGTTATTGAGTATATGCCAGCTTTTGTCCTGGTTCCTTTGAATAGATTATTTCATTTAATTATTACCAGTCCCATTTTATGAAAGAGAGAACTGAATTTTATGAAGATTAAATTATCTACCGCTATATTGCTAATAAGTGGTAGATCTGAAATTTGAACCCACCGAACATTCGGATTACAGAATTAGTGTCCATAACTGCAGTGCTTTCAATAACCAAATAAGTGAGTAAATAGAGAAGCCAACCAGCAAACAGAAGGACCTTTATGTCCCTACTTGACAGAACTTTTTCTGCTTATATCCCTCATCTTATTTTATTAGAACAAAGAGTCCCTTTGTTTATCCCCAAAACTTTTTATGCCAGTTCAAGGGAGGAATTTAAGATAGGCTCCCAAAGTGCTTCCAATAGATAGAGCTGGGGTGAACCCTTTAGCATCAGCCAAGTGTTTTAGGTTCTGAGTTACTCAGGTTTTAGTCACTCTCTCTAAGTTACCATGAAAGCATTCTTTGTTGGATTTTTAATTATGGGCTGTTTTGCTAAAGTGCCTAACTCCCAAGGGTCTCAGACACTGCATGTTCTCAGAGAGGAAATTAGATTCTCAATCTTTTAGGATAATAGCTGCATCCATTCTTGCCCTCTTTAAGCTGTTTTTAGCAGTACAGTCTGGGGATCTTTTAAAAATATAAAGTAATCCACGTTACTCCCCTGTCTGAAAGCTTCCAGTGGGATTTCCAATTTAAGATGATGGACTGAACATATAAGTTTACCTCCCCTCCCTCCTTCCCCAGGCCCCACTGAAATTGAAGCCAAGAAATACAAAAGGGAATTGACACATCTCAGCAAAGAGAATTGAAGGGATTTGGTTATAAGTGGAGAAGATCTCAACACATTTCTGGAAGAAAGAAAGTGGATGAATCATGGTAATGAATGAAAGAGTGAAGGTACCTTTCAGACAGAATATAAGCTGATCTGAACAACATAACCCCAAAGAGACTTGAGCATCTGTAAATTTATCTACTAAAGAATTGTGCCAGTTGTAAAATTGAACTCAGTCCTACTCTACCCTCACTCTTGTGCACAGAACAGAGGCAGCATACTGTCAGCACCAGTTTAAAATGTGTTGTTGTTGTTGTTGTTATTGTTATTGTGTTGTTGCTGTTGTTTTATACAGGAATAGAATAAACTGCCTGAAGAAAGGTAAGAGTTGGTGCTCCAGAATAAAGTTTCTCTTTTTGTGGAAATAAGTGGCCCCCAGACTATCAGCTAATTCTATACTGACAGTTGAGACCTCTACTCAAATGCCCAATGCTTCCAGGGATAGAAGAGGCTTACTGGAGAAACATATTCATGTATACAACAACAGAAGAAACCCACATCAACACCTGTAAAAGTCAACAGTTATGTTGATTCTTAAATGTGAATGGCAAGCTAGGAATTCCCAGACATAGATGGAGGAGAAAGGAAGAAAAGGGAGAAGCATAAGAAACATCACCAGGTAGAATTAGGGCACTTGAAAATATGACAAACTCTGAGGAAACAAAATCAATGTGGAAAAAATAAGGTAAAATTCTAACTATATTGCCAGAAAGATTTGAGATGTATCTTTTTGTAATATAAAAACAGAATACTATAAAAAACCTCTTGAGAATAAGAAGAGCTCTTTGAAAGTAAAATAAGACTACCAAAAGAATTCAGTAGACAAACTAAAAAATAAAATTAAGAGATCCTCTCTAGATGTAGAGCAAAAAGAAATAGAAAATATGGATAAAGGAAAGAAAATAGACAATCAACATATTTTAGGAACTCCTGGATGAAAGAACATAGAAAATATAGGTTAAAAAAAAATCAAAGAAGAGAACAAACTAAGTGTCCAAATTGAGAGGGCCCAACACAATCTACGTCTACATACAAATCTTGTGAAATTTTGAAATATTAAGGATAGAAGGGAGATAGTAAAATTACTTAAGGAGAAAAAAATGTGAACATCATGATTAGCTCAACAAAAAAAGATGAGAAATAGACTGGCAGCAGATTTTTTATCAGCAACATTGAATGCCAGAGACCAATGGAGCAACATCGTCACATAACTTATGGAAAATTTTTGGACCCATAATTTCATAACAAGCAAACTGTCAAGAGCAATGTCAAAATGAAGATATTTTCTGATATGCAGAATATCATTTTCTGATATTTCAGAAAGTCTACCTCCTTTGTACCTCTACTGAGGAAGTACCTTGAGGAAGTTCAGGAAAATGAGAATGAAAACCAGGAAAGAGGAAGGTGGCATCCAGAGACAACAATAGACCTTACTTGGGATGTCTCACTCCAGAGTGACAGTTATTCAAAAGGATGTCTCATTCTGGATAGATTGGCAGTTATCCAGTAGACCCATGTCAGATGAGAGTAGACAGTCTCAGACTCTCTGGGAAGATGATGCATTCTGTGCCATAGATAATATCATTGAGGAGATGGAATATTTTAGAACATTCTTCAGTCAAGAAAAAGGAAAGACAAAAACATGTCAAAAAAAAATCCAGGTCTAATTATGGAGCAAAATAAAAATAGGACATGGTTCTGAGTTATTCATGGAGTATAAGAAGAGACTCAATTTGACATTGGTGGTAGGTTCACTTCCTTCCCAGTAGCACAGGCACCAGGATATTGGATGTGTAGGGAAGAAAATATCCGAAACTTCTACTTGGCTTTCAGTTAGAAGTGTTTGCATAGCCAAAACAATGTGTATGTCATTTATTGGTATTCAGTGTTCAGAACAGCCTATGGAAAAAGCATGAAAGGCTTAATATTTTATTCAGAGCTGAAGTTGAAAGTAATGTTGACAAGGAAAAGCTTGAGAATTTGTTGAGGGAAGAGAGGTTGAAATATGTGTGGGGGCTACCTACATATTCAAAGTGGGGAGGAAAAGATAAGATCTTCAGTTAATGGAACAAGAACTAGAAGATTAGTGTACTGTTCAAAGCTATAAATTAAACCAATAGAGGCATTAAAATGACATCATCAAACATTTGGAGAAAGATGGACAAAGGAAAGTGGTGATAGTGTACGTTAAATCCTATCTTTTGTAATGGGGAATTATTAAAGATTGTCTAAAGTTAATAAATCAAGAAACTATTGTTTAAACATATTATTTAAAGTTAGGAAGTTAGTTACCAGTGATCTAAATATAGATATTGTTAAAAGCATTTCCTCTAGGGAATGAGATGGATTAAAAAGGATGGTTTGGAAACTGTGTTTTTCATTTTAAGTCCTTCTGTACTATTTAATTTTTTACCTTGTGCATGTATTACTTTGAAAAATTTTTAATAAACTCAAATAAAAATTATTTGGTGGCTTCACATTGATTAAAATATAATCCAACCAAAACCCTTTCATGTGACTCAAGGTTCTCCAGCACCTGGATCCACCAATGTGTCAAGGTTCATCACGTCTCCCCACCATTCTCTATTTCTGGCCACACTAAATATCTTCTCATTATTCAAACATACTTCACTTTCTTGTGTTTATACAAGTAGTCCAAAAAGCAAGCAAACAAACAAAAAAACAAAGCCTAACTCTGATCTCACCATGTGTGAGAAAATAGCTATCTAATGGAAATTTTCATCTAAATTTGATTTAGATGACTGTCTGGCAGATTTTCAATCTTTATTGAATGAAGCAATATCCAACAGAGAATTGGATAAAATTTGCCAACAAGTGTTCTTTCCCAGGAAGTCTTTTGATAGGGCCACATGGGTCTGCAGTTCTGTTCACTTGACAACTTTATTAAGTTTTAGTCTTACATGAGGGCAAATGGTGTCAGAGGATTTCTATCCACCTTTCAGTCTCCTTTGTGTGCTTTTGCCACTCTCCTTGAACATTGTAAACCCCTTTCCAGTTATTTTTGCCCTCATATTTGGGAAAAATAGCTATCTAATGGAAATTTTCAGGCTACCTAGTTTTTTCTTTTTTGTTGTTTTATGTTTAATTGACACATACAATTGCACATATCTATGGAATGTTTTAATAATGTATAAATTGTGTAATGATCAAATGAGGGTATTTAGCAAATTTGTCACCTCATTTATCATTTCTTTGTGGTGAGAACATCCCATGTTCTCCCTTCTAGCTATTTTTAAATATACAATATAAGACTGGGTGTGGCGGCTCACGCCTGTAATCCCAGCATTTTGGAAGGCCGAGGTTAGAGGATTACCTGAGCCTAGGGATTCGACACCAGCCTGGGCAATTTAGCAAGACCTCGTCTCTACAGTAAATCAAAAAGTTAGCTGGACGTGTTGGTGCATGCCTATGGTTCCAGCTGCTTCCAAGGTTGAGACAGAAAGATTATCAGAGTCCAGTAGATCGAGGCTGTGGTGGCTGTGAGTGTGCCACTGCACTCCAGCCTATGTGACAGAGTGAGACTCCAATTCAAGTACACACACACACACACACACATATAAACACACACATATATGCATGATATAATATTAACTATAGTTAATAAAACACCAAAACGTATTCCTCCTATATAACTTGACTTTATTCCTGTTGACAAGTTTCTATCTCCCCTCCTTCCTTCGCCCATACCCCCAGCCTCCAGCTTCTGGCAACAGTCACTGTACTCTCTACCTCCATGAGATCAACGTTTTTAGCTCCCACATATGACTGAGAACATATGATAATTGTCTTTCTGTGCCTGGCTTATTTCACTTAACAAAGTTCTCTAGGTCCATCCATGTTTCTGCAATTGACAGGGTTTTTTTCTATGGTTGAATAGTATTCTATTGCTTATATATACAACATTCTCTTTCTCCACTCATCTTATGATGGATACTTAAGTAGATTGCATATCTTAGCTTTTGTGAATAGTGCTGTGATAAACATAGTAGTGACATGTTGATTTTATTTCCTTTGACTACGTACCCAGTAGTGGGATCAGATGGTAGTTCTATTTTTAATTTTTTGAGAAATCTCCATACTATTTTTCATAATGGCTGTACTAATTTACATTCCCATTAACAGTGTATGAGTTCCCATTTCTTCACATTTGTTATTTTTTTCCACCATTTTTTTTTTTGGTCTTTTTTATAATAGTCATCATAACTGAACTCAAACAATATCTCATTGTGATTTTGGTTTGCATTCCCTAATGATTAGTGATTTTGAACATTTTTTTATATACCTGCTGGTGATTTGCATATCTTTTTTGATAAATGTATATTTAGATCCTTTGCCCACTTTTAAATTGAATTATTTTTGTTTTGTTTTGTTTTTTGCTGTTCAGTTGTTTAGATTCTTTGTGTATTCTGAATATTAGTTTTTTGTCAGTTAAGTGGTTTGCAAATATTTTCTTCCATTCAACAAGTTGTCTCTTCACTCTGTTGATTGTTTCCTTTGCTATGTAGAGCTTTTTAGTTTAATATAGTCCCATTTGCCTGTTTTTGTTGATTTTGTGTATACATAGAGAGAAAGCGGTCTAGTTTCATTTTTCTATATGTGGATATTCCACATTCCCAGCACTGTTTGTTGGAAAGACTGCCCTTTCCTCAAGGTGAATTCTCGGCATCTTTATCAAAAATCAGTTGCCTGTAAGTTCATGGATTTATTTCTGTGTTCTCTATTCTGTTTTAGTGAGTTATGTGTTTATTTTTATACAGGTACTATGCTGCTTGGGTTACTATAGCTTCATAGTATATTTTGAAGTCAGGTAGTTTGATATCTACCTGACCAATTTTGTTCTTTTTTCTCAGAATTACTTTGGCTATGCGAGGTCTTTTGTGGTGTAAGAGGAATTTTGGAATTTTTTTTTTTCTATTTCTGTGAAGAATAACTTTAGAATTTTTTTTTCTATTTCTGTTTTATAGTTTTCATTGTAGAGATCTTTCACATCATTGGTTAACTATATTTGTAGGCATCTTTTCTGTAGCTGTTGTTAAGTAGATTGTTTTCTTGATTTCTTTTTCTGATAATTTGCTTTTGGTGTATAGAAATGCTACAGTTTTGCTTTTTTGGGGTTTTTTTTTTTGAGTTGGAGTCTCACTCTGTCACCCAGACTGGAGTGCAGTGGCTGCTCCTGGCCACCACAGCCTCGACC
>CAUYQG010275746.1:0-10075 GCA_963574415.1 Tarsius wallacei | reverse complement strand
AACAAACAACAACAGATTCTGGCGAGGATGTAGGGAAAAAGTAATGCTTCTACACTGCTGGTGGGAATGCAAACTAGGGCAACCTCTTTAGAAGACAGTGTGGCAATTTCTGAAAGAACTAGAAATTGACCTTCCGTATGACCCAGCAATTCCCTATTGGGAATATACCTGGAGGAACTCAAATTATTCTACAAAAAAGATACCTGCACACATGTGTTTGCTGCAGTTCTATTCACAATAGCAAAACATGGAATCAACCACGTTGTCCATCAAAGCTGGACTGGAAAAAAATGTGGTACATACACACAATGGAATATTATGCAGCCATAAAGGAGGACAAACATACGGACTTTGCAGCAACTTGGATGGATTTGGAGTCTATCATACTCAGTGATCCATCACAGAAACAAAGAACAGATCCATTTAGAGTTAATTTTTGTGTATGGTGATAGGTAGGGCTCCTGTTTCAATCTTCTGCATGTGATCCATATGTTCTCAGTCATAAGCGGAACTTGAACAATTATAATACTATAAGAAAGGGATTGGCAGTAGTGGGAAACTATCAGGGGAGGAGGGGATGGGATTGACAATTGAGGGAAACTGCTAGGGGAGGGAGGGGCACACCTCATCAACAAGGGTATCTGCAGAATCAATGTTTGTATACCTAGCCCTGAATTGTACCCCACAACTTTATAATAAAAATAAATAAATATGAATTAGTAAGTTCTTAATGCTTCTTTATTAACTAGGCTGAGCATCTACATTCATTATGTGAGTCTGCATTGCCTATGATTTCTTGTGTATTTGCCTCATCTTCTCTTCAAGAATGCAAATTCTTTCAGAGCAGAGATCAGATTGTAATTCATCTTTTAATTCTCAGCTGTATTTTGTACTACACTTAGTTGATGTCAGATAAATATCTGGTGAATGACTGAATGATTGCAGAGCTTTTTACTAGTTGTTATGTGAAAACATAAAAGAAGCTTAAGAGCTTGCATTCTAGTTAGAGAAAAAAATCACCAAAAAAAACAAGATTTCCTGAATAATAAGTATTGAGGGGATATAAAATGGAGGGTGGACAAAGTTAGATGGTAACACAAAGTCATTCTGGAGGAATCAAGTTAATATAGTAAAGGGAATGCTCAAAGGCTTTGGTGTCAGCTTGACCTAATTTTAAAGTCCTGCTTTTCTGTTTGTTAAGTGTGTGACTTAGAACAGTTATTTTCTCTCTCTGAACTGCATCTGTAAAATGGGTGTATTACAACCTCCTTCATAGGACTGTTGCAAAGATGAAATGAGGTAATATATCCAGTATGCATGTCACAATGCTTACTAAATATTTAAAGAGTAAAAAGCAAGCTGGATTTTAAAGATGACAAGGATATGGGATTATCTTGGAGGTGTTAGTAGGTCAGTGTGAGAATTGGGGGCCTGGGCATTGGCCAGCTTGTATCAGATCATGGGGCCTCCGGGAACCTGGAACCTCCAGAAACCTGGAAGTGCTGATGGTAATTCTTAAACTGTCTCAGCATAATCTGTAATGTGGTCTTACACTAAACCTAAAATACTTCCCTAACCTCTGTTTAGCTGCAGAAACAAAAGGAGAGAGGGAAGAAGAGCTGCAGCTTCCAAACACCACTGAAAGTATCTACTTGTATCCTTCCTACCACATGAATGTTCAAAGGCTACGTTTGACATCATTGCTGGATTGTAATCTACCAAGCAATTTGCAGGCTCTTAGGAAAGTGCTATCAGATTTGCTAGAGTAAATTATTGAGGTTGTTAATTCTCACATGGACATGGATAGTTAATGTTGAAAAGCAATTAACCAAAGTTGCATTACAGATTTTGCTGTGTAAACTTTTCAAACCATTTGTACCATTAATTAGACCTTTACTAGAAAAGCCCACCTTTTGGATAGGCAGCTGATGTAGCTGGGTAGTGGGGGTCTAGGTGGCCACATTGTATCTGTCTTTATATACTTAAATGGATGTGTTTTCAGATTAAAACAATTCATAAAGAGTTGGGGCAAAAATAAAAGAGCTGAGGTCACTTTTTTCTTTTTCTTTTTTCTAAGCCTAAACTGAGAATCGCGGCTATTTTAGTGATTAGCCTCGGCTCTTCCGCTGCTCAAACCGCTGGAAACTACATCTCCCAGCATGCTCTGAAGCTGGTCTGACCTCATCTCAAATGGCACCGTAGGGCAACAAGGATGGTTAGTTTTGCCCTACTTATTTGTGCCGTAAAAAATCGATCCTAATTGACAGCTATTTGGATTTTTATATCTGAATAGCCCCTTTTATGTACCATGGTCACTAAGTGAAGGGGTTCTGGCCTGGGAAGTTCCATCCATTCCTTCAATTGAATGGGGAACAGGGACAGCTTCGGGGCGATCTCAAGAATAGGAGGGAATGTTGACCAGGGAGCACCACTGCGGCCGATCAGAGGAGCAGGAACTAGAGCCCCGGCTGAGTCCGAAAAAAGCCGGATCTGGACAGTGGCTCCGCAACGGTTGGAAGTGGAAGATGGAGGAGCAGGAGGAACCAGCGGACGGTGGGCAGTCGCTGCCTCCGGTTTATATCTATAGTCCCGAGTATGTCAACATATGCGACTCCCTGGCCAAGGTCCCCAAACGGGTAAGGTTGGGATGAAAGACCGTGGGTTTGGGGGTGGGGGTGGGGTCGGTGGACGGGAGGGCATTAGAAAGCGGAGAGGATCCTGGGCTGGGGGAGATCTTCTGAAATTCGGTAGCTGTTTCAAATACCTAAAACTGTTTCGGGAGGAATTGTGCCCAGATAGTTTTTGAAAACGCACTGTGTCTCTGCGGGGCATCCAGTGGATAGGTGGGGAGGGGACGGTGGAAGGGAGGGGATGGAGTATCCGCTACTTGAGGTCGCTAAAGTCGTGGGACTGCAAGCTGCAGCGGGAAGTGTTCCATCACCTGCGCAAGGCCCTGTAGTTTGCGCTTGAATTGCTTTGATACTTTGTATCTGTATTGTATAAAGTATACTGTAACTGTTAAGTAACAGTAGGGAAGAGAACCGAAACAAAGTTAGTCCCTTTGTTCAGGATGATGAAGGTGACCGGATTTTGCTGAATTAAACTTTTAAGAGAAAATTTTCTGCTTTTTTTCCTCCGCGGATGTTCTTAGGCCAGCATGGTACATTCTTTGATTGAAGCATATGCACTGCATAAGCAAATGAGGTAAGTTGTCTTTCAGCCACATAGCCCTGAAGCTAGGTGTTCATAGCCTTAATATCCTGCTTTACAGTGGGGCTAATTAAAAAGGGAATCATTCCTTTTTTTAATTTTAGCTTTTTGTGAGAGTATTCACAGTGTTTGTAATCGGCCAGTAACCCCGTGAAAGCTCTTGAAGAATTAAGAAAACGAAAAAAAGTACACGAAGCAGTTAAGGTCCATTAGGAATAGGACTTAAATGCTGGGTGGAGAAATATCCCAAGGATAGGTACATTGTGGAGATTTTGAGGTATGTACACTTGAGTTCTAAAACCTGTCTAATAGAAAAAGGTATTCAGCTGAAAGGTGCTCCGTTTTTTGTTTGTTTGTTGTCTAAGCCAGATCTGAGACTGGGGTTTCAATTTAAGATTTTTAGACAACCCACCACCACCAAACTTTAATGGATAAGGCTGGAGACAAGTCAAGATCAAAGCAAACTGTTAAGGCCAAGCCAGAATTCAAGAGAGAGAGCTAACTATTTTCTTCAAAAAAGATGAGCTTGCTGTGTATTGCTATATTTGATGTCATTATAAGAGAACATATTATAACCCTGTCATGTATACAATTACTTATGACATTTTCAGCCAAATAGATGAGTGTCTACACTAGCTGATGTGGTATGTTTCACTCATCTCCCAGAAGGTAGTGTAATAAGCTTTCAGATTTTATCCTTAGTATTAATAAAATTGTTCATTGAGTACCTTTTTTTTTTTTTTGACTCAGAGTCTTACTCTGTCACCCAGGCTGGAGTGCAGTGGGGCATGATCACAACCACCGCAGCCTCAACCTGCTGAGCTCAGGCAATCCTTCTACCTCAGCCTTTCAAATAGCCAGAATTACAGGCACATGCCACCGTGCCCAGCTAATTTTTTGACTTTTGGTAGAGATGAGGTCTCGCCAAGTTGCCCAGGCTGGTTTCAAACGCCTAGGCTCAGGCAGTCATCTAACCTCTATCTCACAATGTTCTGCGATTATAAGCATCCGCGACCATGCCCAGGCTCTTTTTTAGGAATGTTTTTCAACCATTTTTGAACCTATATGGTTTGGTAAACATAGTAAACATATGCCTTTAGTTCAAGTTATTTAACATTTCAAAAAATTATTTTATGACAAACAAGATATCAAAACAAAGCAAAATTGTCCAAATTCCTTGCCATCCAATAGGGATGCTTTCAGTAGGTGTTTTAACATTTAACAAAATAAATGGAAGGGTGCTAGAATAAGGAACTTTTAGGGCTGGGAAACATGGTTCAAGAAATGTAAAACTTTTATTTTAATGGATAGATGTTTCACCTCTAATGGTGTAGATGTCTTTTCTTGAAGAAGAAGCAAGAATCCTTGGCTCTTAGCTATCTATTTAATTTTTGTTCTGAGACCATAGCATTTCTCCTGGCCACCTTGGTGATTGTGGTAGTATGTACAGTCTTGGTAATTCATGATAAACTCATAACTGTATTCCCACTTAGCAAGCATAGCAAACCACTGCTGCCTCCCTGTGGTCTAGCTCAGTGCTCCTTCAACTTGAATGTGTACATGAATCACCTTAAGATGCATCACCTTGTTAAAACACAAATTCAGATTCAATAGATCTGAGGCAAGGCTAAAGTTCTTCTAACATGTTCTCAGGGGTACTGCTGCTGCTGTACCACAGACCACCCTTTAAGTGGCAAGGCCTAGAGAATGGGTAGTGGCAGTTGTGGGGTCAAGAAGAGGAAATGGGGAATAGGCAGCTAGAGATAAGAGGTGGTAAGTCCTGTTAAATCCCTTTGTTCCCTTATTCACTCCTATGTGTCACTCCTTGTGAGGAGTAAGATGAGAGATTCTGAATGAAGCCCAGTTCCAACCACTTTGCCCCCTCGTTCCTTCCTCTCAGAGACAGATATGTGGGACAAAGCATTGAAACTTTTCACATTTGGGGTTGTCTGTCTTTTTATTCTTTAATATTAATAATGGTAGTTATCCACAAAAGCATTTTTTATTTATGTTATTCTTTAATCTTGGCACAAGACCCATAAAGTTTCCCAGTTTACAGATGAGAACTGAGCTATAGAACAGTCAACTTACCTGAGGTTATAGAGCTAAGTAAGTACAGTTAGGATAGGAACCCAATTATCTGACTCTAAATTCAAAACGATAAAATAAACATAATAGCCAAAAGGATTATATAGCCCAATTATAGCAACTGTTTCAAATGAAAATATCCCTGCCTACTAGTGTATCATGAAATTCGTAACTTACAGAGTAAAGTTTGACACCTAATTGTTTAACTTGAATATAATTACTTGTTTTTAACCACCTATAAACTCAAGGGAAAATCTATGTTCTTGTCCCTTATTAATGGAGTTATTACCATAGATATGAGGAAGTGAAAACTATACAGTGCAGTAGAGGAACAGAATGTGTTTAGGACTTCAATTCACTGGAACCAGGAGCTGGGGGTTGTGTTGTCTGCTCAGACTGCTGGCTCCTGCTTCTGGCTTCTGGCATATGCTGGGTCTGACTCACTTACCTCTCTCTCTCTCTCTCCCTGTTATTATTAGGATAGTGAAGCCCAAAGTGGCCTCCATGGAGGAGATGGCCACCTTCCACACTGATGCCTATCTGCAGCATCTCCAGAAGGTCAGCCAGGAAGGCGATGATGATCATCCGGACTCTATAGAATATGGGCTAGGTAAAGTCATGACCAGGCAGTGATAGGAGATGAACAGCCCTCCATTCGTAGATTATAGTGCTTAAAGGTTTTATAATTTGTATGATGTTTTTAATTATGGAATAATATGTTATCTGTCAATCTTAATCTCTTGGTTTAGCCACATATACCTCACTAAACAAGCAAACCATGTGAACTGAGCAAAACTGGATGATGGGTCAGATGGAAGAAACTCTTTCTTAGCTTAGGTCCTAATGGCAGTACTCAGATCTGGCTGTATATGTGCTGATTTCACTGTTCTTTGACCATATTAACTTGAGTGTAGATTTATGTTCTGGCTAAGTTTTCCACCTTATCCTTCATGAAACAACTGCATTTTTTAATTGTAAGTGACCAGCAGGATAGTCTAGAGAAACAGTATGGTTTAATAGAAGGACACTGGAATTGGGGTTAAGAGACCTGGGTCTGGGCCTGACTCTGTGTGACCACCAAAACATATCACCTCTCGGGCTTGATTTTTCCATGTTTAGCATATGACTGGTTTGTCATGAAGGTTTATCCTTTCTGGCTCTAACCTTTTAAAAAATTCTTTCCCATTGTTGGAGATGTTTCTGTCTCAGTTGGAGCTGATGTTAGTACAGTAGCTTTTTAGTAGATTACATGATTATAGCACCTCAACCTATTCCTTCTCTTTCTCCAGTTCATCTTATAACAGGCTCTTCTGATTCTTGCCCTAAGGTTATGACTGCCCAGCCACTGAAGGGATATTTGACTATGCAGCAGCTGTAGGAGGGGCCACAATCACAGCTGCCCAATGCCTGATCAACGGAATGTGCAAAGTAGCAATTAATTGGTCTGGAGGATGGCATCATGCAAAAAAGTAAGAAAATGACCTTTCTGCTTTCTGACTCTTTCCTTGAGTCAGTTTCTCAGTTATATAAACTCTTATGCTTATTATATTGACATTAACAGAGAGACATATGTGTGTATTGGCACTTTACAAAGGCATTCTGAAGAGATGCAAGTGAAATAGAAGATGATAACCTAATGTAGTGGAAAGCACACTATTGAAAGTCAGGTCATCTGGGCTGTGTGCCTAGATTTTTGCTAACTTGGCTAACTGACTTGGACAGATTAACCTCTCTAGGCTTTAGTTTCTTCATCAGTAAAATGGGCAAGACAAAGGATATAACTAGACAGTCTCCAAGTTCCTTTTCAGGTTTCTAGAAATTCCTCTGTTTTCAAGGAACTTATACTCAAGAAACATTAACAAAATTAGATTATTAGAACAAACAAACATTAACAAAATTAGAGCATCAATTATGGTACCAATGGAATATATGTGTAAGCTGAAGAGACTTAGCGGTAAGAAGAAATTAATCATTGAAGTCTTGGGAGAGAGGAATTTTAGAGCTAGTTCTTGAAAGAAGTGGGAAACAGATTTTTTAATAGGTGGATAATTGCTGAGAATAGATTTAAAACAAAAGGCTGAAGTGTCAAGAAAGGGGCTCATGCTTCCATCTCTAAGGAAAGCGGCAACCTGGAGGTAAATGTATCTCAAAGGCAAAGGCCTTAGGGTTCTTCTTAGGCACTTCTTGGGGTTAGGGGAAAAAAGTCCTTTTGGAGTTTTGTATTAATATGTTGAACCACAATACTCTGACAAGGACTGCTAGACTTTCTTTAGCATTTGCTATCTTGTTTGATATCTTTATAGAACTTAATACATATTGGGGAAGAAGGATTTTTAAAACTCTGAATTTATCACCCGGGCTCGGTGGCTCAGCCTGTAATCCCGCGCTTTGGGAGGCTGAGGTGAGTGGATTGCCTGAGCCCGCGGGTTCGGGACCCGCCTGGGCAACTTGGCGAGACCTCATCTCTACAATAAATCAAAAAAAAAAAATTAGCCGGACGTGGTGGCGAGCGCCTGTAGTTCCAGCTACTTGGAAGGCTGAGGCGGAAGGATCACCGGAGCCCAGTAGGTCGAGGCTGCAGTGGCCGGGAGCGGCCACTGCACTCCAGTCTGGGTGACAGAGTGAGACTCCAATTCAAAAAAAAATTAAAAAATAAAATAAATAAAAATAAATAAATAAAAAAACTCTGAATTTATCAATGTGCTGTCTGAGTGAAATGAAGCCACTGTGGTAGTAAATGCCGACGCATCATTCACAAATCAATTGTTCATGCAATCAACCATGGCCTTGATATTCTTAGGTGCTCTTGAGTCAAAGGAAAATAGCACTTTGTTTTTCAGAATAAAACACAGCACAATTTCAACACGTGCAGGTTAAGATAATAACATGGAATTCTTTTCATCAGATTGACAGATTTCATGACCAAGGAACTCCTTGAAAAATTTACTGCTAGAATCTACTACTTAGGCAATTGAGGAAGGCAACCAATGTTTTAGTAAAATGAATTTTACATGGTCTAAAAACAAGACAGACACCTGCCTTTTTGTTTGTTTGGCTGGTTGGGTTTTTTGTTTGGGTTTGTTTTTGGTTTGGGGTTTTTCGTTTGGTTTGTTGTTTTTTTTTTTTTTTTTTTTGCGTTTTATTTTTTAAGAAGTTCAAAATGGAGACAGTGATTGCTAGGAAAAAAAGTGACCCTCTCTCCTTCAAGCTATGAAATGAAAGGAGAAAACCAAGTTTCTCTGAATCAAAGATTTTTATGTCCTCTTGAGCTTAGCAAGCTGTAGCTTCATAGAAAATGCCTGTTACTACAAGTAGATCTAATTTATTATATATTTAAAGTCACTGCAGCAGGGTCAGTTTGCAGTGAAGTACTCAGATACTTGCCACCTCTTATTGCTGTTTTGCTACCAGAGGAAGCGCACTGTCTTGAGCCAACCATGACTGCTTCTGGGCTGCATGCAGGTGCACACATATCCACATATAATTGCCTTAATTGTTGTGGACAGCTTTCAGCTGATCCTGCCTGGAAAAAGACATGCCTGTAGTAAGTGTAAATTAAAGAGAGTCTCTAGAGATTGTCCCAATTTAGTTCTGAATTCCAGGGTGTTCTTGGCACCTCTAGAACCTCTCTGTAGATAGATTGCAAACTTTAGCCCACAAACTTACATGTAGCCAGCATTTACCTATAATTGCAATATTTGTTTAAACCTCCCCATCCCCAAATATAGGTAATGATTCACACATGCCATTTATTCATTGAACAAGCATTGATTAAGTACCTACTGTATGTCAAACATATGTTTATTATCATTAATAAGCAGCTATAGAAATTGAAGCAAGGTTTATTTTTTTACCCTACCAAGTTTTGAAAAAAAAAGTCTTTATTTCAAAACATCCAGGTGCTGGCAAGAGTACAGTAAAATTGGCACCATTGTTTTTGAAAACTTTGAAAGTGTTAAGAGTGGAAAAAATATTCTTATTGGCCCAGTAACAATATTTTGGGGAATCTATTTTAAGGAAATAAACTAATGCTGCCCTCAAGAAATTTGCATCTTAGGAGTAAGACAACAAATAATTGCACTTCAAAGCTAAAGAGTGATTTTTCAAAAGAAATTCTGCAAAAGAAGAGTAATGAAGGACTAATGCTATTAGAAATTAAGCATACAAAACTAGAATAATGAAAACACTAGCACCACTGGTATAAGATTAGACAGATATGTTATAGTACATCCCTCCCCCAAGAGACTGGTTATATATAAGAATTTAATCTATTATAAAGGATGCACTGCAAGCGAATGGGAGTGGAAAGAACTGTTCAGTAAATGGTATTGTGACAGCTTGTAGCATTTATACCCTTATCTCCTGGAATAAACTCATATAAGTGTCAGCTGGATTGAAACATTATAGTTGGGTGCAGTGGCTCACGACTGTAATCCCAGCACTTTGGGAGGCAGAGGCAAGAGGACTGCCTGAGCCCAAGGGTTCGAGACCAGCATGGGCAACTTGGCAAGACTTCGTTTCTACAGTAAATCAAAAAATTAGCCAGGCATGGTGGCAAGTGCCTGTAGTTCCAGCTACCTGGAAGACTAAGGCAGAAGAATCATTTGAGCCTCTCAGGTCAAGGCTGCAGTGGCCATGAGTGTGCTACTGCACTCCAGCCTGGGTGACAGAGTGAGACTCCAACTCAAAAAAAAGAAAACGAATTAAGGAAGATGATGGCACACAGTAAACGCTAAGCTCCCCCAACTGCGTATCTAGTCTCTCAAAGGGTGGCATT
>CAUYQG010275733.1:0-18986 GCA_963574415.1 Tarsius wallacei | reverse complement strand
GGCTCAGGCAATCCACTCACCTCAGCCTCCCAAGGCACGGGATTACAGGCTGAGCCACCGAGCCTGGCTCTGTTTTTTATTTTAAAAAATGATAATGAGTTATATTTTATACTTCAATTTTCCTCTGTGATGTCTTTCATTCTTTTTAAGCTTAGAAAGTACAATAAAATAAATGAGCCCCAAATGTTTAGCATGCATAGATGAAAAAATGAGGGAATGGAGAATGGGCCTGAGGTTTCCCCATTCTGTCTTGCCTTTCTACTTGTGACAACTTAAACGATGCATAAATTATGAGACTCTTAGGCTGTACGCTGTATGAATTCACAATGTCTTTTGAAATTATGAGATTGGGCAGTTATAAAGACTTTGGCCACAAGGAATGAAAAACCCAACCAATGTCAGTCTAAACAAAAAGACTTTTTTCCCCCTCCACCTAAAATAAGTGTAAATGTGGATATTTGACATATTTGTAAAATTTTGGCCTTTTTTTTCACAGTTGCAAGATGATTGCCACATTCCCAGCTGTAAAATCTACATTCCAGAAATAAACAAACAGAAAGGGTAGCATCAGCAGACTTCTCTTGAACCTCAATGGACAGAACTCTTTTACATGGCTACCTTGAGCTAAGAGACAAGTGCTTATCTTCTCTACTCCAAAAGTGGAGTTGAACAAGACTAAGCAGGGATAGCAATGAGTGTTAAGAATGGTTATTATTTAATATTTTTATGTGAAGCCATGTTCTACGCGTTAAGTGCCTCTTCTCAATCAGATTTTAAACTCATTTAGGGTTGGTTCTACTCATTTTTGTTTTTCCCTAAAGCAATATCTCGCAAAATGCAAAGAATATTTTAAAATTATCTATTAAAATTTCAGAACAAAAATAGTTACATTACCTTTTTTGTTAAGTGTGCACTCTTATAGAGAAGTATAACCTCATTTTATAAAATCTCTTCATGATAGCCACCTTTGCTACCTGCATGATAACCACAAAATTAATTCCCTAAGTATTTTACTCAATAGATGAGAATAGAAGTATACCCAGGTCCCAAACCAAGCTTAATGTTTTAGAACTATGCAGAAAATTAGATTGTTGGTTGGATTAGCTTCCATTGCTTAATAACAAATTAGTACAATTTAGAAGTTTAAAATAACACAAATTTATTATCTTAGTTTCTGTGGGCCAGAATTCTGTATGAACAGCTGGCTCCTCTGCTCTGGGTTTCATCATGCTGAAATCAAGGTGTCAAGCAGGGCTATAATCTCATCTAAGGCTGGCAGTCATCTTCTTCTTTTATTTTTATTTTTATTTTAAAGAAGTCCTCTTCTAATCTTACTGGTTGTAGGCAGAAATTACTTCCTTGATGTTACAGTGTTAAAGTCCCAGTGTGGTTGCTGGTTGATGACCAGAAACCACTCTTAGTTTGGAAAGCCTGTCCTTGCTACATGTCCTGTTCTTGAAAAAAATTTACTTCTTCCAGACCTGCTCAGGATAATCTACTTTTTGATTAAAGCCAGCTCATTGGAAGTCTAAATTACCTCTGCAAAATCCTTTCTTTTTACCAGACAACATAACCTAATCCCAGGAGTGGTACCCACTTTATAATATCCTGTTCACAGGCCTTACCCATACTCAAGAGCAGTGGGTTATCCAGGAACTGGGACCAAATTGTGGAACCCTCTTAGAATTTTGACTACTACATTGATCAAACCTTAATGTTATTGATGTTTCTAAGAACTGATCATAAAGCACAGAGTTTGAAAAAGCAAAAAAATAACAAGCATATTTGAGGAACTAGAGAAGCTTCTCTGCTAATTTAAGAATTTATTTGAATGTGAAATGCTTTAAATGTAAGTATAATAAGGTCAATTTTATTAAAATCAGACAGACTAACTCCATTGTCAATATTCTTAATCACAATACAACATTCTCTCAGAACCATGTGAAAACTTAGCATAGTCCTTTGTCACATAAAAATTGCTCAGTAAATGTTAACCTAAGATTATTCTGTTTACTGATGGATTATGTTTTCTATTTGGCATCATTACATGCTTTTGAATGACTGGTGTTTTGTTCATACAATGATAAAGTAAAGCCATGCAACGTAGGTTAAAAATGGGCTTTGCAGATAATTACAAAATAATTTGACTTCTTGAACTTCAAAGAATGTCAAGAGAAATCAAACTGATTTCAGATTGACAATGAGTGAAGAGATTTTTGTGGTAAATACAATTTTATTCAGATACTTCTTATAAGTCATTTCTTTTTTAGGACACTGCACTGCTGTAGCAATCATATTTATTGTCAGGAATCTCTGGTGATTTTATGAACTTTCATTATATGACACTCATTGATTACATCAGTTAAAATGAGATAGAAGCATAAAATTGGGATATTATTTGGGGAAAAATATCTAACTGGAGATTTGCTGGTTCCTATGATTTGTACAAACATCTATGGAGGAAGAAAAAACAGATTATTATTTATCATGGAAAAAGTCATAACTTTGGAACTTTGGTGTTCATTCTGACCCTGCCCCAACTACCTCTGAGAAATTAGACAAATCTGACCTTCTGAAAAAAATTAGAGAAAGGCTGATTTATAAACCCCATTACATTACTGATGTAATGCAATATATTAAAGAATAATTTTCTAAATTTAATTAAATGTATATGAATACATGAACACAAACATTTTGTCATCAATTTTTAGGTTGATTTTAGATGTGCTAGATTTTTATCTTTTTGATGTACAATTGTTATAAAATTATATTTTCATTCTTTAAGTATGAGATTTGATTTAAAATTCTGTATTTTTCACCATATGCTTATTTTAAAAATATACGGGTGAAGTCAAGGCATCGGGTTACAAAAAAAAGACATTCATTAAATTCTAATTTTTAATCAGCAAATTTTCACATCATTAGTCCATTTATATATCCATTGAAAGACCTATTTAAGGGAGGCTGACCATCTCAGATTGAGTATAGAATAAATAGGGTATCCTACATTTATAGGATGTATCTATTTCTTGGATACCATAAACCCTTGGCTATTAATTTACTTGAATTATAGTACTTAAGTAAATATTTCTTTAGGTGTTGATATGAACAATTCATAAAATTATTTTGTTTTCTACAAATAAAATTTTATAATTGCATTTTTTGTATTTAACTTTATTTTTATTTTAAGCTGCAATGACTATATTTTTCCAAATTGAAAAAAAAATGGTTTATATGTTTACTTCCAGGAATTTACATAGAATAAATATCTCCTATACTACTTTTCTTATTGTTATAGAAAAAAAAAAAACTTTTCTTGCTACTACTAGTAATTCAGTTAGAAATATGATATTTAGAAGAAGTACACTTTGGGATTTTTTTTCCCTCTTTTTCTTTATGATTTTGAATTATGGAGCAACTGCTATGCATGTGGAGAATGCAGAGGTAGGAAATTCTTAAGCTTCACAAATTAGAACTTTCAAAGTTGCTTTCTTTGACCTCTCAATGATGTACTTCTTTTTTCAATTATGATTTCTTCTGCCATTTTAATGTTCTTTGCCAAACTCTTTGTAAACCCATGGTAACATTTATCAAATGACTTGAGTTAGAAGTATTTCACTCTATTTCTACTTCAATTCTGACTCCTTGAATGACATTGAAAAATTAATATTCCTCCTGCTATCTGTAATGGTAAAAAAAAATACCAACTAACTCGGATGTTTTGAAGCTTGATTATAATTATGATTCATAATAAAGTCCACTGAGATATTTCAAAAAAAGGCACTGTACACAGACAAAATATTATTACAAAACTCTCTAGAGCCTTCATTTGTACGTAATTATTTACAGACTTCAACAGAATTTTATTTCAGTGTGCCTGTGGGGTCTCTGATGTTTTTCTGACAACCAAAAGTTTTTCTCCTTATAACAAATGTTTTCTAAGCCATGGCTTCCTTGAAGAAGAAAAATGGAATAACTCAAAAAATTGTTATATAATGTGTATGAATTTTAAACTACCTTCCTTTTATAATAAAATTGGAATGAGCTTAAGTTAAACTTAAGTATTAAGATATCTAATACCTACATAGAGTAAGACTGCATAAATTATTTTATTTAAATCACCATGATTTTAAATTTTTATGGGGCATTAAAGAGACTAGTCCAAGGTCACTCAGATGCTCTTTTTTACATTTCTAAATGTGTAGTTTTGATTATGGGGTATAATCTAGTGTCTAAGCATCTGAGTTCTAGTGTTACATTTTTTTACATCCAAATCCTTGCTCTGTCACTTGTAAGCTATGTGATTTTGGGAAACATACAATAGCCTGTACCTTAATGTCCCCATTTATAAAATGGAGATAATAATAGAATTAAGTGTTGAATCAAATAAATGAGATAATATGTATAAAACTTAATGTTTGGTACATAATAAGTACTCAACAAATGTTAGCCTTTCATATAGGGCTGGTCATGACTCAATTTCTATATGTAAATAGTCTTTTAAAATTAAAATTAGAGTTAGCTTCCATAAGGCGAGGCTATTTTTTTCCTGGTTTCCTTTGTGTTTATAATTTGGATTGTTTCCTATTATAAACTTCGCTCTGTTCTGTGCTTACACTTCTTCCTTAGAGTCTTCATTCATTATACGATCTCAGCTATCATATTTATGTATGTAAATTACATTATTAAAAATGAAACTTTCATCTAGACATTTATTAATAATTGTAAGTATAATAATATTTATTGAGCATATGTTGTGTGCAAGGACTATTTCCAAGTACTTTTTTTATTCATTATTTATTTAATTACCTAAACAATATTAAGTATTATTCTCATTAACTCTATTCATAAATTAAAAAAAAAACTACAGTTAAAAGGGATTAGCTGAGGACACTCAGAACTTATGGGGCAGAGCCAGAGTTTGATCTCACATTATCTGACAATTAAGCTCATTCTAAGAATCTCTCTGCATTCTGTTCTCTTATGTTTAAACTGAATGCCTCTCTATCATTTCAAAATATGTGTATTAGAAATCAAACTTACTCTCCCCAATATGGCCTGTTCCTAACAGACATATATTCAATATTTCTGTGATCAGTCTTGCTTGGAATTCATGGTTGTCCACTGTAACTAAAAGCCCTGCTCTGCCTTGGTAGTATTTCTAGCTTCTAGATATGTTTCCTTGAGTTACTCCACCAGTCTCCATTTCTGTGTGATTCTCACTGGCACTACCCTAGTCTAGGTAATTACCGAATTTTTGAGGCAAAAAATATCCTCAGGAATGATCAGTCTCATTGTGTTTGAGTTGATGCCTTAACTCCTCAGGTATTCTCCTTTAACTTTAGCTTCTCCTGATTATGCTCCAAGTTGCCATTTACTGACTGTGTGATGTTGGCAAATTAACTTATTTCCCAGTGACCCAATTTTAAAATGTGGATAATAATATCTACCTCATAAGGTTAATATGAGAATTGTACAAGCTCCTGTGCATGCAGTTTCCCATGAGGTTTCTATCATGTTCAGTTCAGTTATAAATCTCAAGTGCTGAAAATAATTTCTGATGAAACAAATAAAGTAAATATTTACTGAATGAATAAAGTGCTTAATGTGTGTTAGTCTCAAGAAGTATTATTCTCACTACTGCTAGACTAAATTTTCTTAATTTAGTCTTCTAAAATGCTGGTTCCTTGTTCAAATAGACTTCTAATTGCCTATAGAACAATATTCAGATTTCAAAACTTGTCATTGATAGATTGCTATAATTTGGCCCCACTATGTCTATCACATTTTAATTTTTTCAAACAACATATTTTAACAGAGCTGGTTAGTTTTCTCTTTGTCTTATGAGGATACTTGTGTCTTTAGTTCTTGCAGTTTACTCAACTAGCAATATCCGTCTCTTCTCTTCTTTGTATCTAGTTTTGTTTTAGTGCATCAAATTCCAGCTCAGGCCCCACTTTCTCACGACCACAAAGTTTTCTGAATTGCTTCTCTGAAAACCTACAGCACGTATTTTTGAGGGTGTCACTTATCATGACTCTTAAATAGTTATAAGCCTGATGAGTGTCCTTGGTTCACACCATTTCATTTAGAAGTGTGAACTTATATGTCTCACAGTGCCTAGTTTAATGCTTCATATATGTGGATAGTAGGCATTTAGTAAACAGTTATTGAATTACTTTGGCGCTTAATCAATTTTCTCGTTACCCAGTTTATTCCCATTGATTTTGTTGTGAAAATTGTCATTTTTCCCTCAGCAAGCACTTATCTTTTCTCATTATGTTGCCACCATGAAGTCTGGAAAGGATAAATCTCACCTTCAGCTACCAGGAAAGATGTATTTTGCAAAGACTAATTAGAACTATCTTATTGTCATTGCCCCAGTGATTGGTCCAGGAATGATGAATCAGTATATCAGGTGTCAGCTAATTAGTGCCTGACAATCACCAGGTCACAAGGATAGGTAAAGAGATAAGAACGTGACCCAAGTTGTTTTCATGAGAGTAAAGTCTGGTCTTTAGTGTATGATTTAGGTCAGTTGTTCTAAAACTTAATTTGCATCAGAATCATCTGGTGGACATGTTAAAAATACCACTGGCCCTTTCCACAGAGTTTGTGGGGCCATGGGTGGGACCTTAAAATTTGTATTACAACAATTGTGCAGTCGTTTCTGCTGCTGTTTGGAGAATCACATGTTGAGAACCACTGGCTTAGATTCTTGCTGCTTAAAGTGGGATCCACAGACTAGGAGCTTTGATCTCTTCTGATACAGTTTTAGAAATGCTGGATCTTAAATTTAAAGACCTACTGAATCAGAATTTTCAATTTAGCATCTTCAGGTGATTCACATGCACATTAAATTTGAGAGGATTGGAGAGAGACTTTCATTATCTCACTGACTGGCTAAGAAGCAGATAACTCTTGTTGCTGTGGGCAGTCATCCTGTTACTAGAAATGAATCAAACCTTAAAATGAAGCTGGTGATATAGAAGGCAAAGTGGAGATATGGGAAACACTGGTGTTTAGTGAAATTGTGGAACATTGATTTACTCTTACCTGAAGCTTGTCCTAAATATAAATTGTATTCATTTTTTGATTCTTGGACCAAATTTTTTGCTTATTTTTTGAAGGCATTTTGATTAGAATTTCCATTTCTTACATTTTAAACAAACAACTATGTAGCAAGAAAAATCAATGATTTCTTGGGTTAGGACAATTTTTTCATATTATCTTAAAGCTTATATATTTATTTTTCAATAAACTGAATATTGATATATTATTTTTTAAAAGTCAAAACTGAAATAAAAATAACATCAGCAAGATGGCAGAATAGAAATCCTCTGGCATTACCCACAAAAATAAAGCTAGAAACTATGTAAAGACAAGCATACCACTCCTGAGTTCATCAGAATTCAGAGGAGAAACAGAAAAACCCTTGAGCCTACAAAACTGAGAGAACCTTGACTGGTGAGAAAAAAATGGTCATTTCAGACAATGTAGCTCCTTCCCCAAGCCAGCATAACACCACTCACAGATAATTTCCCTAGACCTAAGCTTCTGGAGTAAGAGTAGGGAAATGGAGCTGAATGTTTTGTCTCTCAAATGGGAGTCTTCACATTAAACAGCCTATTCTGGTTCTTTCCCACAGAACCACTGGGAACACCAGAAGGGCTGAACTACATGGGGTGCAGTAGGTTCAAAGAGGGAGGTACCGGTTCACAGTGACTGGTGTGTGGGTCTAGATGACAATCCTGAGCTCCAGACACCTAGGATGTCACATTAAAGAGATTTGCTGGTGTTATAGTGCTTCAGGGGGCACAATTTGGGGAAAGGCCTAAATTGTTGGCTGGATTTTTCAAAAATCTCAGATGCTCACATGGTACCTTTCCCTTGCCTAAAAGCAACTAAAAGATCAGGATTAAGTTTCAGTTCCCACTTAAGTCCTCTTCAGGGTGGGAAACAATGGCAGGGTAGCAATATAGGTCTGGGGCAACATTTATTTTCTGGTGCTCACAGTTAAGTCTTCCCTAGACCAGGAAACAACCCCAGGGGCATGAATTAGTTACTATTCTTAGAACCAGTGCTCACTATAAGCCCTTCCCAGAACTGAAGGCAGGAACAGGCCAGTGCGTAAGTTCTGATACTAAGTAGTAAAGGTCAAACCTCCCCAAATAGCACCTCCAAAAACTAGAAGAGGTGAATATCACCTAGAAGGCACAGGTATCGGTAGAAAGACACAGGATTGTAAAAGTGTAGGGAAACATGGCAACACCTAAAGAAATCAATAAAGCTCCATAAATAGACCCAGAAGAATTGAAGATCTACTAAATGTTGGACAGAGATTTCAAAAATAATCTTCTAAAATAAATTCAGAGAATCACAAGACAATAAGGATAGAAAACTAAATGAATTTGAAAACCGATTCTGGAAAAAATGAGAAATTTGACAAAAAAATAAAAATACTCAACATAAAGAATAAAATAGCAAAGCTGAGAACTCATTAGAAAGCTTCAACAGCAAACTTGAGTGAACAGAGTAAATAATTAGTGAGCATGAATATAGAATGTATGAAACTACCCAGAGGAGAAAAAAGAAAAATGAATTTAAAAAGTGTGAAAACGGCCTATGAAAATTATGGAACATCATTAAACAAACAAGCAAAAACTCAGCACAATAGAAATTTCCAAAAGAGTCAAGAGAGAAAAAGGCCTAGAGAGTAGATTTAAGAAAATAATAGCTAAATATTTACCAAATCTAGAGAAAGACAACACTATCCAAATATAGGGAATCTTAGAGGACACAAATAAAATTCAACCCAAAAAGGAAATCTCCAAGGCACATTGTAATCAAATTGGCAAAAATCATACACAAAGAAAGAATACTCAAGCAAGAAAATAACATATGACATTCAATGGAACCCCAATAATGCTTTCAGTGAATTTCTCACCAGTAACTCTGCAGGCTAAGAAAGTACACTGTATATTTCTGGCAAGAATGTACATTAATACAATCATTTTGAACATAATAAAGTTTTTCAAAAACTATAAATAGATATTCTATATGATTCAGCAATCCCACTGCTGGGTATATATCAAAAAAAAAAAAAAAAAGAGAGAGAGAGAGACAGAGAGAGAAGAAAACAAAAAGAAAAATCAGTATATTGAAGAGACAGCTATACTCCCATGTTGACTGCAGCACTAACTATTCACAATAGCCAAGATATGAAATCAACCTAAATGTCAATGGATGAATGAATACATATACACAATGAAATATTATTTTGTGATAAAAAGAATTAAATTCTGTCATTTGCAGCAACATGGATGAAACTGGAGGACATTATGTTAAGTGAAATAAGTAAAGCACAGAAAGAAAAATATTGCATATTTTTACTCATATGTGGGAGATATAAAAGTTGATCTTATTGAGGTAGAGAGTACAATAATGGTTACCATAGACTGGGAAGTTTAGTGGGGAGGGGTGAATAGAAAGAGGATGTTTAATAGGTACAAAAATACAGTGAAATGGAAAAAAATAAGTTCTAGCACAGTAGGGTGACTATAGTTAATAATAATTTTTTGTGTATTTCAAAATAGCTAGAGAAGAAGATATGAGATGTTTCTATCAAAATAAAATGATAAATGTTTGAAGTGATGGACATCTTAATTATTTTGGTTTGATGATTACACATTGTATGTATTAAAATATCTTATGCACCCCATAAATATGTACAATTATTATGCATCAATAAAAAAGTCAAAACTGGAATGAAAGAAGGAAATATATGGGGATAGATAATTGTCTCAGGCAATAAAGTGAGAGTTTAATGAAACACAGGGAAGGAGAGGATTACAAAAAAATAATTTGCTTGTGGTTGATGTCCCTACTGTCAGATCATTTACACAGTTTTACGCCTTACTTGAGAAAAAAAATAATAGCATTTATAGCCATTCTTTGAGCACCTATCACATACTACATATTGTATTGAATGTTTCTTTTCTTGTATCTCATTTAATCCTCATTTATGGCAGATGATATTGAAAACAATTTTATGTAGCATGTGTGCCATTTCTATATTATGTGTTAGGAAAAATAAGTTATGAGAGGATAAGTAAGTTGACTGGTCTACAAATAGCAGGATATATGAAACTAAATTATGCATAATTCTCATGTTAAAACCATTTTTGATTAAGTCATAATAATAGGGAAAATAAAATGGTTCTATTCTAGACAGTTGGAAACCACATAGTTAATCTATCTCATAGAGTTGAATATTGCTCATAGAGTAAGAATAAAGACCAGGATTTGAAAGGGGGTAGCTTTTTGTTCTGGAAGGTATTCTCTTAGAAGGATGATGAAAACAGTGTAAGCTAATTAGTTGTATGTACTCTTGGGTTTAAAAAATTATTAATTATACATTTAAAAACACTTTTATAGTAGGTAAAGCACACTGATACAAATATCTAATGACTGTCACATGTAAACAATACCATTCCACCCAATAAACCTATGAATGGTCACAGCAACAACAAAACACTAAATGCTAGTTCTTAATTAATGTCTTATTTATATACAAATATTTATATATTATTTTTCAAATGTGCAGTGATTAATTTGGACTCTGAATTAACAAGATAATAAGAGTTATCCTCTAATTGACACAGGAAAAGATATGGTAAAACTGAGAAATATTTTAACTGTTTATTAAGCTTTGTATGTGTTCAAGACTGCTGACATTAAAACCAAAGAAAAATAAATATTACTATCCTTCAGCTGGTATTTGGAAGAAGAAATTTAGGCCATTAATTAGAAAGAAGAAACATCATCCTTTAGATAGTCTTCTTTGTGATGGTTATATTTCTGAGGGAAATTTTAAATAAAATATAATGTATTTAAAAAGTTAACTGGAGAAAGAGGAGATTCACCTCCCCAAGGAAGGGCGGGGGGGCCAAAGCTTAAGAAAATATGGCCTGGCCATAGCTCAAATAACACATAGCCACATCATAGCTTAGTAAGGCAATGGTTGGAAAATCTTGTTTTACTCTATCTACCACAATGCTTATACTATTTGAAAAAATGCTTTTGTGTGAGTGTTATTTTATAACATTAGCATTTTTTACATCTTTAATTTTTGGTGGAGAAACAAATTTAGAGAGAAAAGTAAAATGTTCTGCACTATAAAAATGTTTCTTTGATCATAATTAGTAGCATATTCTTCATTATAATTTGAGAACAAGAAATACAAAATACACCTTCAAGAACTACATCTATTTCCTATGCATACAAGTAATTAATGAACAGTTCTAAAATACAAAGATTTTCTCTACTGAAATGATTACAAGATTGATATTATCTGGAGTACATCAATATTATTCCAGAAAATATTACAAATAAGACATAAATTTATAAAACATCTGGCTGTAAATATTATTAAAATGCAAAGTATTTTCATTATCTTGAATATAAAGGTATCACAAATCTTTCTCACACATTATGCAATAGCAATGGATACAACCTTTCAAACACTAAAAAGAAATGTATGGCTGGGTGAAAAGTTCATTTTTCTAAATACTTGTAAATAAACTTAACCAAGGAAGTGAAAGACTAGTACATGTAAAATTACAAAACAGTGGTGACAAATACAGAGACACAAATAAATGGAAAAATATATACTTTTCAAGCATTGGAAGACTTATTGTTAACATATTTATATAACCCAAAGTGATCTACATATTGAATGCTACCTCCACTAACATTTCAATAGCATTTTTAAATATCTAAAAAAAATTCCTAAAATTCATATGAAGTCGTAAGAGACCCAAAATAGCCAAAGCATCTTGAAGAAGAAAAATAAAGTTTGAGGCATCACAAGTCTCAATCTTAAAATAATTACAAAGCTACAGTAGTTATAACAGTATGGAATTGGCATTAAAATGGGCATATAGACTAATAGAACAAAATAGAGGGCCCAGAAGTAAATTCTCACATGAATGGTCAACTTATCGTCAAGGAGATTGCCAAGAATACACAATGAGGAAAGTAGTTTCTTCAAAAAGCAGCATTGGGGAAACTGGATATCCACATGCAGAATAATAAAATTGCACCCTCATCTTATACTGTACACAATAAACCATTCAAAATGGATTAAAAATTTGAAAAAGATCTGACACTACGCAACTTCTAGAAGAAAACATAAGGAAAGGTCTTCTTGACATTGATCTTTGCAATAATGTTTTGGATATGATTTCAAAAGTACAGGCAATAAAAGCAAAAGTAAGCAAGTGGGACTGAAACAGACTGAAAAGCTTCTGCACAGCAAAAGAAACAACTGACAAAATTAAAAGGCAATCCAAAGAATGGAAGAGAATATTTGCAACCCTATATCTGATAATTAACTTATTTCCAAATATATATGAATTCCTATAACACAATAGCAAATAAAAAAAAAGACAAACAAAAAACAATTTAAAAATGGGCAAAACATTTGAATAGATAGACATTTCCCCAAAGACATTCGAGGAGGACCCCCCTCCCACCAAAATGGAATTATCTGTTTTTGGAGGACGAGCCCCTTGTAGTACATTAGGAATTTGTTCCCCTGAATCAAACGGTTAGCCAAAGTTTTTGTCTGGAAGTTTTGAGAAGGTGGCATCACAGTTTGAGGAGGAAATGCCTCAAGTTGTGGCCACCATGACAAGCCCCTGCCCATACTGCACTGAGTGCTCAGCAGTTTTTGACCAAAAATGGCACGACTCCCATGTTCTACCCTCCCTATTCACTTGATTTCTCCCTGAGCGACTTTCTCTTGTTTCCCCATGTGAAAAAAGTCCTCAAAGGAACAGGTTTTGCTGATGTGAAAGAGGTGAAACAAAAAATTGCAGAAGCACTAAAAGGCATCAAAACTGATGAGTTTAAAAATTGTTTTGAGCAGTGGAAAAAGCATCTCAATAGATGTACTGTAGCCGGCGGAGAGTACTTTAAAGGTGACTGAAGTTTAAACATGTAAGAATAAACACACAAATTTTTATAAATGAATTTTGTCTTTGGAGGTCACCCCTCATTTTTCCAATCAACCACATTTTACTTACTGTCTAATGAATTATATTTGTTATTCCTACTTCTCTGCTTTTTATCCTCCTGTCATTGCTAACATAATTATAACACTATTAAAACCAGAATCATTAATAAATATTTGCTGAAAAAATAGTAACATTCTAATAAAATCCTTTGATAACCTGTAGGACAAATTTCTTATAAATAAATTCCGGGGTTTTTTGGGTCCCCCTCATACATATTAAAAGATATTCAACATCATTATTTATCAGGAAAATGCAAATTAAAACTACAATGTGATATAACCCCACACCTGTTAGGATGGCCATTAACAATAAAAACAAAAGCAAGGTAACAAGTGTTGGCAAGGATGTAGAGAAATTTGAACCTTGTGCACTGTTGGAGGAAATACAAAATGATGCAGCCACTATAGAAAATGATGGTTAAGTTTCTTAAAAAATAAAAAATAGAACAACCATATGATCCAGGCATCTTACTTCTGAGTCAAAAAAATTTAAATTAGGATTCCAAAGAGGTATATGCACCCTTATTTTTATTGCAGTATTGCTCACAATAGCCAACACATGAAATCAATCTAAGCGTCCATCAGTGGATGAATAGATAAAGAAAATTTGCCATTTGCAACAATATGAATGAGCCTGGAGGACATTAGGTAAGTGAAATAAGCCAGTCACAGAAGGACAAATACTGTGTGATTCCACTTATGTCAGGTAGGTATTTGTACTAGTAAAACTCATAAAAGCAGCAAATATAATAGTGGCTGCCAGGTGCTGGCATGGAGACATATGGGAAGTTGTTGTTCAACGAGTATAAACTTTGAATTATGCTAGATAAATAGATTTCGAGACCTGCTACAAAACATAATGCCTATAAGTTAAGACAGTATTATGACCTTCAAAATTTTGTAAAGAGGGTAAATCTCATTTTAAGTGGTTTTATCACAAAACAAAATAGAAGAAACAAAAACAAAGGAACCGTCAGGCGAAGTGGCTTATGTCTGTAATCCCAGCACTTTGAGAGGCCAACGTGAGAGGACTGCTTGAACCCAGGAGTTTAAGACCAGCCTGGGCAACACAGTGAGATCTCGTCTCTACAAAATATTAAAAAAATTAGCCAGGAATAGAGATGCACACCTGTAGTCAGAGCTACACAGGAGACTGAGGCAGAAGGATTGCCTGAGCCCCGGAGCTTGAGGCTGCGATGAGCCATGATGGTACCACTGTACTCCAGGCATGGCAACAGAGTGAGACTTTGATTCAAAACCAAACAACAAACAAAACAAAGCCAAAGGACACAGAAAACTTTGGGAGATTTTGGATATGCCTATTATCTTGGTTGTGGTGATGGTATCGGGGTGTTTGCATTTGTCCAGATTTATCAAATTGCACACATTAAATATTTACAATTATTTGTATATCAATTATACCTCAATAAAGCTGTTTATGTAAGAAATGTATGGCAATATTTTCTGCTGCTGTCTTTTACTACTTTTGAAAGTTTTTTGAAATTTCTATGTTGACATTATTTCAAAATGACAAAAGATTTGCTGGAATAGTACAGATAATTTCTATTTTTTAAATAAAAAATCATTAATTCACTAGCTGCTTACATTTTAAAAGTGTACACACAAACATATGCTATTAATATTATTGTTATCTGAACAATTTGTATGTGAGTTCCAGACATCACACTCCCTTACTTGTAAATAGTTTTGAATATATTTTTCAAAAAGTTTAATTATTTTAAAAAGTACGAACTCAGAAAATGTAACATTACATATAAAATGAACTTTTAGCAACCATTCTATTTTTTAATTAGAAATATAATTTTTCCTATCTAGGATGCAAACCAGGATAATGCATTACATTGTTATTTAATGCTTAGTTAGACTTGGCACTAGGAGACATTATTTAAATTCTTAAATTTTAATTTGCATCCGTGTACCATTAGGGATGTTTCCTAACTTCTCTGAACTTTAACTTTCAAGGATGTTGTAAAAATTAGATGGGAAACTATACGAAATTAACTTCCAGAGTACCAAGCACATAGTTGGTGCTCAAAAAAATTGTAGCTTAAGAAAAAAGAGATGAATAGCCCCTGATCAAAAAATAGATATAAAATACAGTCTTTAATCTAAATGTAGTAAGACAAATGACTTCCTTCTGTCTTTCTCAGAATATCTTTCAATTAGCTGAGAGTAAGAAGGTCAAAGTCACTTTGAAAATAAAACACCTTATATAAGACACTCTATTTCATCGACTAGTATAGTGCTTTACAGCACATGATTTAATTACACACCTCACAATGAAAAGCAGCAAAGCTGTATAGTCAGCAAAAAGGTCAGACAGATTTTTAGACTACGAAAGAGCATTCTTTATTGAAATACAGAAAGAAGGTTAGTCTTAGAGAAAAAGAATTTGCTTGAGAATGTTCCTGCAGGCCAAACATTACCTCATGCTTATGTTTAACTCAACAATTACCTCAGAAAATGATGCGCAAAATAGCACTCTCGTTGATGAAGGACAGATCTCAAGAGAATACTTTGCCCTCAAGTTTTGCTTTCTTTTTTTCTTTTTTAAAGTTTTTCTTCTTCTGTCCTACTTCCTCCCATCTAAACTCTTTTCATCCACAAGTAGTATCACCAATCGTCTATCAAAGACAGAAGCTTATGGTGGCTTGCTCAAGTCAGCCGGAGATTCCTTCTTTGCAAACTTGTTGTTCCTGAAAGCGGTTTTGGCATTTGACCATAGCTGGCCTCACATTACTATTTTATTAGATCATGATTTTATAGCTTTTCTCTCCAATGAGATTGTCGGGTTTGTACAAATTGCCTAGCTCTTAACATTTCTTTAGAGTAAGCCCTCTGTGCTTAGTGGAGTGCTGAGTACTTAAAGATGCTAAAAGAGAATATGTAGAACTGGTATTTTAAATCTAATTCTGAGTTTAAACTATCATCACCTCTTTTTGTCTCTACTTGCCTGATACTGTGGAATTTAATTGCTGATAAATTTGACTGTTTTAAGCTTTTCATGATTTGCTACTTCCAGTTATTTATTAATTTATTTAGAAAGCAGGATTTATCGAGAGGACAGAAAAGTTCCCACAGTGGGAGGGGACCCGAAGGGGTTGCCCTACTTCCAGTTATTGTGAGATGGGCTGTCGCTTATTGCTTATAGTATAGGAAGTAGAAAAGGAGCTAGGAGCTAGGGGGAGTTATCTTGGCTCACCTTTTCTCACTTTCCCTCTGGAGAAGACTCTTCATCTTCCCTTTTTCCTCTGTTCACCTCAGTGCCACAATCAATTTTACCTCACTTAGAACATTGTCTTCTGTACAGCTTGTCCTTGCTCCATACATTATTACCATCTTGAACTCACTTTGAAGTTCAAGTTGTGGTACCTGTCATTTGTGGTCTTCCTTTTTTACATCCACCCACCCCCATTTCTTCAAGTACTTTAAATACTCACTTCCAAATCTGCCCTCCTCCTTTTATTGTTAGATACTATCCTGACTAAATTAATGTTGTACCTAATTAGGTTTTGAATGTGCAGGTATTCATGTTTTAAAATGTTTAAGCTTTCAATTTCCTTAAGGTCACTCTGTGGCCTTAAGATTTCAGAAAAATATGTTACTAATAAAATAAATAGGCAAATCACAGATTGGAAGAAAACATTTGTAAAAATATCTGACGAAGGGCTTATATTCAGAATATATATGAAACCCCTCTTTTTGGGCTTCTGGAACAAAAAATATCATGACCTGGGTAGTTTATAAACAACAGACATTTGTTTCTCAAAGGTCTTGAGGGTGGAAAGTAAAAGATCAAGGTGCTGGAATATTTGCTATCTGGTGAGGGTCAACTTTTTATTTTACGGGTGATATCTTCTGTCTGTGTCCTTACATCGTGAAAGGGGCAAGTAGTCTCTCTTGGGCCTCTAATTTTAGGGCAATAATCACATTTGTCATGTTGCAGCTCTCATGGCCTAAAAGGCCCTCCTACCCAATATCAGACTAATTAACATACGCATTACCTCACATAATTACAATTTTTTGTGGTGAGGGCAACTTTTAATAATAAAATACATAATTATTAACTATAGTCACCATGTTGTACAAAAAATGTCTTGAATTTATTCCTCCTACCTAATAAAATGTTGTATCCTTTGACCAACATCTTTCCAACAACACCACCAACAACACATAACCAGCCCCTAGTAACTGCCATTCTACTCCTTGCTTCTATGAGTTGCACTTGTTTAGATTTCATGTATAAATGAGATCATGCAGGATTTGTCTTTTTGTGCCTAGTTTGTTTCATTTAACATAATGTCCTCCATGTTCATTCGTGTTGTTGCAGATGGCAGGGTTTCTTTTTTTTTGAAAAGCTGAATAGTATTTCATTTTGTGTGTGTGTGTGTGTGTGTGTGTGTGTGTGTTTGTGTGTATGTTGTAATATATAACATTTTCTTTATCCATTTATCCATTGATAGGCACTTTGATTGATTCCATTTCTTGCCTATTGTGAATAAAGCTGCCATAAAACACGGCAGTGCAGACATCTCTTCAACAAACTGATTTATTTCCTTTAGATATATACCCAGTAATAGGATTACTGAACCACATGATAGTTGTATTTTCATTTTTTTAGGAACCATTGTACTGTTTTATTTTCTTTCTTTCTTTCTTTTTTGAGTTGGAGTCTCACCCTGTTACCTAAGCTGGAGTGCTGTGGCATGCTTATTGGCCACCACAGTCTGGACGTGCTGGACGCAGGTGATTCTTCTGCTTCAGTCTTCCAAGTAGCTGGAACCACAGGTGTGTGCCATCACACCCATCTCATTTTTTTTTTCCTTGAGTTGGAGTCTCATTCCGTCACCCAGGCAGGAGTGCTGTGGCATGCTCACTGGCCACCGCGGTCTGGACCTGCTGGGCTCAGGCAATCCTTCCGCCTCAGCCTTCCAAGTAGCCGGAACTATAGGCTGCCATCCAAGCTAATTTTTTGATTTATTGTCGAAACGAGGTTTCGCCATGTTGCCCAGGCTGGTCTCAAACCCACGGGCTCAGGCAATCCTCTTGCTTTGGCCTTCTAAAGTGCTGGGATTACAGGCATGAGCCACTGCACCTGGCTTGCACTGTTTTCTATAATGGCTGCACTAACTTACATTTCCACCACAGTGTGCATCTTTTTCCCATTTTTGTCAACACGTGTCATCTTTGGTCTTTTTGACATAATAACCATTTTAATGGATATTATATTCATTCTAATGAATATCTCCTTGTGATTTTAATTTGCATTTCCTTGATTAGTGATTTTTAGTATTTTTAAAAATATATTTGTTGGTTATTTGTATATCTTCTTTTAACAAATATTTATTCAGATCCCTTGTTTATTTTTAAAAGTTGGGTTGTTTTCTTGCTATTGAGTGTCTTAGTTTCTTAAATACTTTGGATATTAACCTCTTAGATGTATGGTTTGCAAATATTTTCTCCCATTGTATAGGTTTTCTCTTCATTCTGTTGGTTGTTTCATTTACTGTGCGGAAGATTTTTAGTTTTACTTAAATTCATTTGTTGATTTTTGTTTTCATTGCCTGTTCTTTTGAGTTCATATCCCCAAAATTATTTCCAGACCATCATAATAAAGCGTTTCTCTATGTTTTCTTCTAATAGTTTTATAGTTTCAGATTTTACATTTAAGCCTTTGATCGATTTCATTGATATCTGTATATGGTGTAAAACTAGAATTTAATCCATTCATAAGGATATCTAGTTTTCTCAAAATTTATTGAAGAGATTGTCCTTTCCCCACTGTGTGTTCTATTTTTGGCACACTTGTCAAAAATTAATTGAATGTGAATGTGTGGATTTATTTCTGGGCTCTCTAATTGTGCATGTTGTATGCCAGTACCTTACT
>CAUYQG010275731.1:0-15696 GCA_963574415.1 Tarsius wallacei | reverse complement strand
TGTGAATATTATAATGCAATTTATAATAGCAAGGATTGAAGAACATCTTTGATCACTAACAAAAAAGGAATGTTGGACAAATTTTGGTATCGTAATCCTTATGTATCCTCCTCCAAAATATTTCAGTATATAGCACTAACAGATAGGGTTTGTTTTTTTTAAAATCACAGCTTCAATATCTTATGATAACCAGTTAAATAAAGACAATCTTAAAATGTCTTAAAAATCACTTAACATAAGTCACTATTAAATTTTCCCCAATTTTCACAAAATTTCTGCTTAAATCATGGTCCAAACAACTTTTATACATTGTAATTGTTTACTATCACCCTAAAGTCTATTTAAATCTATAACAAGCTAAAACAGATTTTCTTCTATGCTATTTTATTTTGAATTCCATTTATTTATTTTAAAATCTGGGTTATTTGTCCTATGGAATTCCCCACACTCTATTTGACTAACTCTTTCTTTGTAGTTATCATTCAACTTGTTTTTCTAGGCTCAATTCGTTTCTGAAAACTGGCAGTTGGATCTCAAAGCTTAGTCATATTAAAGGAGTTTTTTGTTTGTTTTTTTCTCCAGCAAGAGTAAGGCATAGGTTGTACTGTGTACTTGAATTATATCAAAGAAATAAAATGTTTGATCTTCTTACCTTCGGTAACATTAAGCCTGATCAGTGTATTTCAAAGATGTTAAGTGCAATTGACTTTTTAATGATGTTCCCAATCAAATGTCCATCTAAAGTATTAAGCAGCCATCCATTCATAATACCTATGTCCTTTGTTTCATTAGGGAAAACAAACTGATTTACGAATCCTTCAACTATGAGTGGTATCTGGACTCCAAAGAAGAACTTTTCCTTAGTACCTCTCCACACAGAGTAAATGCATGATATTTTCCTGTGTTTTTAAATTTTCAGAATAATGAGTTGGTGTCTGAGCAAACTTTAACATTGGCCCATGAAATGTTTTAAAAGATCATGAACTCTCATATTTTTTATTTTTTGATGTGCTTTAATTCATTGAAGTAATAATAATGTTAATAACAACAATAATAATAATTGTTGTTGTTATTTAGATAGTTATATTTTCCTACCTTTGGCCAGTGGTTTCCCTGCAAGTCAATATGAATATCCTTTTGACATGACCCTACACTGTGCATGCTTCTTGGCTTTTGGAGATAACAAGACATCCACACTCATCTTGCAATTTCCTGCACTAGAAGGAAGCTACTCCCCCCTTACCCTAGCTGTTTGCAGGAAAGAAGAAGAGTGTTTGATTCCAGGGATGTCTGAGGGCCAGAATGAGGGAAGAGTTCAGAAAAGGGGGGATAGAGACACAAGGCAATATTCCTACTGTGGTTTTTAATGAGAACTGGGTCCATGGGTTTCTTCTTTCTTTTTCTTTTTAAAGAAGCATTTTTCCCACTCATTTCAGTTGAGCTTGGTGAAGACAGGCATTCTGTAAAGTTAAGGGCTTTCATCATTGACTTCTTGAATGATTGTATCGCATTTATTTTAGTACTTTCTAGTTTATTTTTGTTAAATGATAAAAATAATGTTAAAGCCAAAAAGCACTCTCAGCCAGGAGTCAAAACACTTGGTTCTCAGCACCTGCTGACTGTGTATTCACAGGCAAACCTAAAAATGCTCTGGCTACTATTTTTGTTTCACCGACAAAATGAGAATAATAATAACTGCTAATTTAGCTTTCAGAAAAGCCATGTGAAAATTACTAAAGTGAATATGAGATGTCTTGGAAAAACACAAAGTGGTATGGTCATGTGTTGTTTAATGACAGGGATAAGTTCCAAGAAATGCATTGTTAGGCCATTTCATTGTTATCGGAACACCACAGAATGACCATACACAAACGTAGATGGCATAGCTTACTACACACCTAGGTTTTATGGTGTAGCCTATTGCTCCTAGGCTACAAACGTGTACTGTATGTTACTGTATTGAATACTGTAGGCAACTGTAATACAATGGTAAGTATTTGAGTAACTAAACATACCCAAACACAGAAAAGGTACAGTAAAAGTAAGGTATTATAATCTTAGGAGATCACCATCCTATATGCTGTTGGTCATTGACAGAATTTCATTATGTGGTACATGACTGTATATACCTGCATACATGAATACATGACTGTGACTGTATATTCCTGCACACATGTATACATGACTGTGTATACCTGCATAACTGTATACATGACTATATCTACCTGTAAGGTGATTCTGCCTCATGTTCTGTTCTTCCGCCCACTTCATTATCTTTACTGAACTTAAGCTTCTATATTACCTGTGAGTCTTGAACATTTGCCTGACTTGTCATTTGACTGCAGGACTCTATCTTCAATCCTTATTGCCCAGCTACTAGAAACTTTTTAGATCTGGACAGTGTGCTGATTGTTCCTAAACTTTAACTTACTTTGCAGCCCTGAATCTTTGATCTCACTCTGCCTGTGCTACATACAACAAGACAGAATTAAGTGGCAGGCAGAAGTAACTGTAATATCCATCTAGAATCTCAGAACGTTAGTCTATGCATACAAACACAACATACAACACGCATATGCACACACCTATTATACCAAATTTTAAACAAGTAGTTCAAGCGTGGTAGTGGTGATAGCATGGTTTAGTAGAAAAGCTTTGTCCAGAAAATCAGACAGCCTGATCTTAGGCACAATTTGTACACATGTGATTGTGGGCTGGTCACTGCAATTCTGTAGATCTCAAGTTTGTCATCTGTAACAATGTGAAGTAGGTGCTTTTCAAATCTTGTACATACCTGAAATCTCTAAGAGTTTTTGGAAAAAGGGGAGAAATTTCTATCCTCCAAATTTCTATCAGTGTTCATAAGACTCAACATATATCATCTTGTGTCCATAGGGAATTTATTTGCATTTCTTGTGTTTTTTATTCTATATTTTATTTTTCTTGATTTGAACTCTTCAAATCTGTTTCATGACAACCACGTCAACATGTTAAAACTATTAGAGAAGAAAAGTGGCTCTATAGTTTATCTATACAAATGGCTGACAGTTGCTGTAAAGTAAACCCACTTCTTAATGGGAAAGAATCTGAACCTCTTCAAACTGGACTTCCTCCCACAGAGAAGTATGAAGCACAGGAAGTTCGTTCTTTAAAAATCTGTAGACATTAAAGAGAAAAAAGAAAAATCTCTTAAACACTCAGAGAAAATAAGTGATGGACAACTCTCTAGTAAAGTGAGTGTTTTCTAACCCCTCAGTGAATGACCTGAGCCCTCAGAGTCCTGTCTAAAGACCTTTATCTCCATGGGTCTTTGATCCTCTGCGATTTTTTTCCTATGGCTGATGTAGGCATTCCTCTTTCTACCCTATCCTTGCTCTCCTCATAGAGCTATCCATGTCAACATTTCTTCAACCTATGTCAAATAGCCTCCAGTGATTATGAAAGGCAGGGTTCAGAAGAAGACCATAGTGGGGTGGATTCTCTTACAATGCTAATAATAACAGCAGTATGGCATAAATTTTCTTCATATAGCTGATGGTTTTCCTTGCCCTTGAACTTACAATAAGTAATGTTTTCTGCAACATTTGATTAGATCTTGATTTCACTCAGACTGTGGGCAGATATACCCATACTTATTTCAATCAACTTATAAACTATTTTGTGTCTGTTAATAGGGACATCTACCTAGATTTATAACCCTTTGTTTTCATTTGGGGTAGTAGCTATTATAATATGCCTTTTGAGTGCACCAAGTAATTTTAAAGCTTTAATTAAATACACTGATATCAAGAAAAACATCTCTTTGAGTCACATCTTTTACTCTTAGAGATATTTAGACAAAATTGTAATTGTTTTTGATAATTATATTTGTTATATAATTCTTAAGATGGGGTGCAAGGGCCAATTTGGGGCTTGATATAGAAATTTTCCCCCAAGTAAATTATTGAAAGGAGACTTAGAAAAAAAGTATAATGATTATTATAAAATAGCAAATAATAAATGGTAATAAATAAGGAAGTCATTCAGTTATCTTTGTGTTTCCTTCATACTATGCTTCTGATTTTGTACAGATACAAACATCTAGGGGATTGGGTAAAATTGTCAGTTTTCTCAAAAATAATTGACACAGGTCCAAGATAGGCTTAATTGTGTGGGTGTGGCTAGGAAGGGATAAAATGTTAGAGAACATACAAGCATAGAGCATTTCTGAACAACACTACAAGTGCTCAAATGGGACAAACTATAAGATCTTTGTACCATTCTCTAGGCTCCAAAAAAAGGAAGAATTTGGTTTGACCCTTCTGCAAGCCCTTTCTATCCAGTGCAGTAAACAAAACATCATGCAATGTACCCTCTTGCTTATTCTTATCCACATGTGATAATCTAAGAATCTGTGTCTTTTTAGTAAGTTGGCTCTTTGATAATATAGTCTTGCACCACATAGCAGCATTTTGGTCATTGACAGATCTCATATACAATAGTGGTGCCACAAGATTATAATGGAGCTCAAAATATATACCACTTAGTGACGTCAGAGTACAGTTACGTTATTTTACAAATGAATTTAGAGTAGCCTAAGTGTTTACAAACAGTATTTATAAAGTCTATAGTAGTCTACAGTAATGTTCTAGGCCTTCACATTTACTCTCTACCCCCTCACTGATTCACCTAGGGAAACTTCCAGTTCTGCAAGCTCCACTCATGGTAAGTGTCTTAGCTAAGTGTGTCATTATAAAGTCTTTTATGCCATATTTTTAGTGTACATTTTCTATGTTTAGATCACAAATACTTATCATTGTGTCACAATTACCTACAGTCTTTAGTACAGCAACCTGCTATACTGGTTTGTCGCCTAGAAGCAAGAGGCTACACCACCCAGGTTTAAGTACACTCTATGATGTTCACATCATGACAAAATCGCCCAATGACACATTTCTCAGAACATATCTCTGTCATTAAGCAACATGTGACTGTGTATGGTAACAAGACAAGCTTAGAAAGAAAATACATAAAATGGTATAACTCTTGACTAGGTTTCCCAGACAAAGGAGAAAACTACATTGTGTGTTATCATTTTATAAATTAAAAAATACATCATGAAGACAAATTCTTAGAAATGATTGGTTTGAAGATCAACAAAACTGTACATTTTTTCTTTAAATAAAGTTTATTTTAAAATGATAACTGGTTTGGTGCATAAAGAAATATGCATGGTTATAATTACTTTTTTAACCAAATGCTCACATGTGAAAAAGACAATAGACTTTTTTTCTTCCCTTGTTCTGCAGGACAACTCTGCTTACAAGTGCTGTAAGATTTTTACACAGGATATGGAAAAACTTTATAAATCACTTAAAAATTCTTGGGTGCTTATATGTATGTCACTCAAAAATTCTCAAACCTACTTTCTACTTATTTATTATGTTGAACTGTATTTGTTTTAGGTGGGCAGACAAGAATGTCTCATTTTATTAGTACTTAAGGGAAACTAACTTAGAGAGATTAACTAGGTAATGGAGCAATATTGGAACTTCATCCTCTGAGCCCCTGTTCCTGCGTTTGCCTCCTCTTCATTACATATTTTTCTGGACTCCAGAAACTAATGCTTTTTATGGCATCACCTTCAGTAAACCATTTTTGTTTTATTCATTAAACTTGCATCCTCTGTCAAATGGGTATTGTGCCCAGAATTACTGAAGATTTAAAAATAATTTATCTATTTTATGCTTTGCAGAAGACAGTATTATACAAATGTGAGCTGTTGTCACAATAGTGATAAGAAGTCTAGAGGTGTGGAGTGATAAAAGGAATTTCAGAGGTCACACAAAGCACAAAATGGGTGACAGAGGTTCTCCGGTCTCTGTCAAAATTGTAGCAAAGGTAGTGAAGTCTTTGGCAATCTATTTCCTTGGAGAATATGATATTGTCAGACTGAAGTGAAAAAAATCATAGAATCATCTCAGCCAAGTGCTATGACTCCAAGTGGTCATACTATTGGTCACGTTTCAATCTAAGTTTTGTGATGAGAGTCCCCAGTTTTCTTAAAATCTTCAGCAGAGATGTCTTGGCAGTGAGTTGAATGAACTGGGAGTGCTCGAAACCGGCCAGTAGGGGACAGTACAAACACAAACAGATTGAGGGGCAACGAGTGAAATGCATTCAGTCTCCAACTCCGTCAAGAGCTGAAGCATCTCTTGTTTCGGGATCCACTTGAAACTGAAGTACTGACTGAACAAGACAGGTAGCTTTATCTGAGGGAATGCAAACAACACAGACTAATCCTGGATGATTTTTTTGTGGTCGTTTTCTGGCAATGGGAAGGTTAGCATTGATATGAATAATGTCTCCTCTTATATGGGTGTTATTGTGACATTTTAATATTTTAGAAGCCAGAATATGAATGTGCTGTTACCATTTTGAAGTGATGGTTCCCATATATATCACTGAGAATTGCTAGAAATTGGTTGAGAATAAGAGGTGATCCCTTCTTATGAATTCAAACTAGGGTCCCTTGCAGAAAGCTGAGACTAGATCTGACAGACCAAAACTTTGATTCCTAATTTTAAAACAACAAGTAAAATTAGGTTATGGAAACTGGCTTTACAAACATCTATGATTCCAGAACCTGGCTGTCAGTTCTGGTTGATCAGGCCTGAGGTGCTTGTTCTCTGCCCTTTGCCCCACCCTAAAACTGTATGGATGAAAATGAGCCCAACATTTTCTCTGATATGGAGAATGCCTTCCTCATTGCAGGCTGAAGATATCTTTAAACATGGGCTTCCCTCTATGAGGGGAAGGATAGCACTGGGGAACCATCCACTGGCACAGTCATATCCTAATTTAAAGGACATTATTTGCATTACTTGCTGCATGAAACATAGCAAACCCCACCACAAATAAGCTTAACTAAGTTCAAAACATCATTCTCAAATCTAGACTAGCCTTTGACATCTAGACTGAATGGAGATTCTCATTTACAGGAGAGCAGACAGAGCAATAATAAAAGGACCTCCCTTTCCTGGTAGTGGGTTTTAGACCCAGGAGAAATCTGGGTCTCCATTCCCTTTAAATTTTGACTGACAGTGACTTCCAGTTCCCCACAAATCCCTCTCAATTGCCTGAACAAAGAGCCACACATTCTCATTTTTTCTGTCCACATATTAATATCTACGTATAAACCAGGACACAGAACTTCAAATATAAGAGCCTTGCAACATTATAAGCACCTTGCCATGTTATCCAAGTTCATATCACAGACCACTGCATTCTCAGAGCTTATCACTGGGTCATAAAACCTTTGTTAAACGTAAAGCGTTTTTAAAAGGGTTTAGAAGCTCTTATGTTCATTTCCACCACATCCAGAAAGCTTGGTTTAGTTAGGATCTGAATAAGAGTTGTATTTAAACTTCTCATTTTGATCCTTCTAAGAAAAATGCCAACTTAAGAATGTCATCTATGAGTTTTCCTTGGTAGTTTCATAGTAGTAAGTCTTAAGACACTTGTCGAAATCCACCCCATCTCTGATTTACTGCAGTGGAGATAGCTACCCAACTACTAGTTATCTTTTCTCACTAACTCCCTTAATTATTTCTAGGTACTGCAGAGGGGCACATAACTAAACATCATCAAGGAGTTTTACAGCCCTAGGACTGCTATTACTGTGTATTATAGTCAGCTGTAATCATTCTAATGGTCTAACATGTTGCAACTAATTTACCCAAGGCCTGAAAACCAGAAGTGCCGAAATTGTCTGAGAGTTTTATTCTGCATCCAGCCATTACCATGAAGAAGGATGTATTACTTCTCATTTCTTTACAAGTGTCAGTGCAAATCTAGCCATCAAACAAAAGTTGGACCTAAAAGCTTTTAGATTACAGCGATTATTACAGATTTTACATGAGATAAAAATGTAATTGCTCCATTTCTTTTATTCTTTCTTTTTCTCTTCCTCTCACTGCGTATTTTAGACCTTCTTGCCTGACTGCCAGGTCAGACCCAGCACACAAAGACATTGGCCATAAGACAGGGGAACTAAAGTGTTCTTTTTTCATAAGGAATGCAATGCTTGAAATTCCTCTTCCAAATGGATCGCAAAATTTCCACTGTCATTTTCATTTTTAAACTCTTTTATGCCTGCATAAGCTCATGCATTGCCTATAAAGGAATAATATTTCCAGCCATGTGGATAGTGACAGAGGATGAGCTGAAGGCAGAGCTTTGTTATCAGCACAGTGGTGCATGTCTATATTTTTCCATCTTTCTTCCTTTTTCCTCTTCCATATTCATCCATCCTTTTTATTCTTTAAATTTATTCCGTTTTATTATCCCTCTCCCCTTTCCTGTCCTATCTCCCCTTGTCACTAGTTCCTTTCTTTTTTCTCTCCAGACTCTGATACTTGTTCACCTCCCATCTTCCTCATTCATTCTCTCACTTGTAAATCTTGAGATGCTCGTATTCTATAATTAACCCTCTGCTTAGCAGGATATGTTTGTAAACTATTTGGCTGTGGAGGAATATTGTCCCAGTTGTCACAGACATCTTATTGGGAATGTCATTCTTTTTCTATTGCACATGCACAAAGAAGCAGTGCTGCAGGAATTATGCCTTCCATCTCTGGAATGCAGCAGACCCAGATTTTAAACTCTTTGCCCATGGTTTGACCTAGGTTTTATGTTCTTTGTCTCCAGTTCTTGATTTATAAAGTTCTCAACTCTTAGGACTATTGTGAAAGGACAATACAAGCAAAGTCATTTGTACAGAGATTGGCCACATAATGAGCAACCAATATATGCTAGTTAACATTTTGTCTTGATATTCTTATGTGATGAAGTATCATAGAAATTCATTGCCTTCTCACAACCATTTTCCCCTAAGTTTACCTAAGCATATTTTCCAGCCCCCCTTGCAAATGTATGAAGGGGAACCAAAAAAAAAAAAACCCCAAAACCACATTATTTACTTATTAAAAATTGTGTATTTATTCTTATATGTTTAAGCTTTAGTCACCTTCAAAGCACTCTCTGTTTGATGCAATACATCTATTGAGATTTTTTTCTATTGCTAAAACAGTTTTGAACTCATCAATTTTGATGCCTTTTAGAGCTTTTGCCGTTTTTTGTTTCACTTCTTCCACATTGGCAAAACATTTTCCTTTCAGTACTTGTTTAATCTGGGAAACAAACCAAAAAAGTCACTCAGGATGAAATTGGGTGAATAAGAAGGGTGGGACACGGGGGTCGTGCTGTTTTTGGTCAAAAACTGCTGAACACTCAGTGTAGTATGGGCAGGTGTGTTGTCATGGTGAAAGAACCAGTAACCTGTTTGCCACAACTCAGGATGTTTTTTCTCCAAATCATGACACAAATTATCAACCAGAGTTTTTATCTGGAAGTTTTGAGAAGGTTGAAGGTGATTGATGTTGAAAAATGGAAGAATAACTACATATTTTTTTATAAATAAATTCCATTTTGGGGGTCCCTCTCATATTACCATAATTGCTTTTTGTCTAATAAAATGAAACTGGGTATATTTTGTGTAGTTTCTGGGAAGAGTCTTAAGGAAAGGAAGAACACTGTTCTTATTCTACGTCTTCCTTCCTGAAATACTTGTATGAAGGATGACACTTCAGCAGTCATCTGTGCCCATTATGACAAGAGTCTTTTCCTAGGGAGGGTGAGAGGGAACAAACTGTTAGCTTTGTGGATTACCTGTAATATTCCTGAATTGTCTATATCTGGACTTCAAAAAAATGTGAAACAGACCAACTATTCCTATGTTTAGCAACTTTTTCAAAAATCTGATTGTTTTATTCTATGCAGCTGAATCTAATTCTAACTGATGCACCCAGTTTTTTCTAATCCCACCTCTGCCCCAGATGCCTTGATCTGAGTTTCAGGAATTATTTCTTATTTGATCAATTTCTACATTTCCCTGTTTCCTGTTGTATTAATTTTGGCTTTTGCCAATAGAGAAGCTTGTAGAGTTGAAATATTACTGGCTCTGTTTACCATTTTTTCTTGACCAATTTATTCTGCCTTCTGGGGTCTGCCATCCCTTCTGCTTGTTTGTCCAGTTTTGGTCTATGTCTTATTCTGCCTATACTGTGTGCCACAAAGTAATGCACATACTCTTGACCTTTGGGTTCAGGTGGTTGATTTGAGACCATTTCATTGACACTTCTCAATGTCAATGAAACTTCCAGACCTTAAGTTCTCAAACTTGTAGAATTTTATGTTTTTATTTCCACTTCTATTTTTCTTTTTAATTTAGTTTGTTATGTCTTTCTTCTTTACTTTTTTCCATTATTAACAATTTTTTTCTTCGTGTGTCCTGTGCTTAACATTAGTAATCTACTCTATGTTATATATTCAAAATAAAATACTGAACATCTTCATTTACATATATCTTATAATGTAACTCTCATCTGACAGTTTAATATTCCTTAATACTTCTTGTGAATGCCCTTTAGAATTAGAAGGAGAAAAATTTCACCTAATTATAGTAGTTTACATATGCAAATGTTATCAGATTTAATAATCATGTTTCCCTAGAAATGATGAACAAAGCCACATGTGTTTTAAGTGGATCATAAATCTTGTTGATTAAGTTACTGTCCTGAGTCATTTACTGTAAAGAAATTATAGTCATTAGACTTCTAAACTTTAGCTTAGCTTATTTCTTAAGCAGATATTTCCATGTTTAAGATTTAGACATGGCTCACAATAAAAAAATCAATTCAGGGAAATTCAGAGAATATAAGCATTAATTGGAAGCCCCCTGACTCCTGGCAATTGTATTTTTCTCTTTGGCTTAAATTTTTATTGCCATAAACTCATCTACACTGAAAATAATTTTTAATATGGATTAAGTATAAGGAAAGTGTAATACCTTCTATGAGACCTAAACCTCAGCTTTAGATGAGTAAACAAAACACTTCCATTTATCACTTGGCTTGATGAGATTTAGCCTTGCTTTCTAAAGAAGAAGAAAGCTAACTGCATTCAACAGAGCGGTGACAATTAGGGAAAACTTGACTTTAGCATTGAAATGTTTCATTGAGGAAAATCTAATAAATATAAGAACAATAGAAGTTGAGTTCTCCAGGAAAAAGAATTCAAAAGCAGATGAGTGTGAATTATGACTCACTAACAATGTTTTGCATTTGCAGCATCTATTAGAGTTGAAGGAGTACACTCACACGGATTTTCTTGATATAATTCATGCCAAAGCCAAGAGAAAGGTGTAACACATATGCCTTTATCTCCATTACACTGATTTGGAGCCCGAGGATCAGAGAGATACGTGATTTGACATTAGGAAGTGACAACTGAGACCGGAGCACTGAACCCAGGCTTTCTGCCTGAACCACAGGACCATGTCATCCTGCACTGCACAGTCAACTGTAAGAGTCAACTTGCCCACGCAAGGGGTTCTCATCGGAAGGGTGGGGGAAGTCATTTTACTCAACTGCACTGGAAAGCAGAAGAAGGATCAGTGGGTGGAAATTACAGGGAGGCCGATTTTGCCTCAATTTTAGGAAGAACTTTCCAACAATTAGAGCTGTCTAACCAAGAAACAATCTTCCTTGTCAAATAAATAATCAGTCTGTCACCAAAGGCATTTAAGCCAAAGTCTGCAGACCACCTCTCAGGAAAGCGAGAGGAAAGACTACTGAATGGGTGATACAAACAGCATCGAATACTTTATCTAACTTAAAGATCTGCAGATGGGACAAGATGACATTTCAAAGAGATTATCTACATCCTTGGACTTCAGAGTCTTCAGGGTCTTATCTAGGTAACCAAGATGGCTATGAAACCATGCAGTTGAAGTTCATGCCTGATGTTTCCTGCAGAAGCTCTTTTTAGGCAGATGTGCAGTGCAATGGACATATTCAGAGTGGTTGAGCATGCTGGGTGGGAGTTCTACCTTCTAATTTGCTTAAGAGTTATTCCCTGATCCAAACACTTTGAGACGCTGAGGTGGGAGGAATCCATCTCTCACTTTTTAAAAAACTTTTATTTTACACTACTATGAAGCACAAACATTTTTCTATTCATCTCATGCATTTCCAGTAGCATATATTATTTTCCAAGGAAAATTTGATATCCTGAAGCAAACTGTATTTCAAATCTGAGAGAGAAGATTTAAAGCTTTACATGGGAGAACCCACAGTGAGTTTAAGTAATTTGCAGAATCATCTAAACTGCATTTAGGTTTTATTCTGAACCCAGGAAAAAGGCTAGGCCATGAAACACTGAGAGACTCAATGCAACACAAACAACTTTATGACTTTGCCAGGGAAACTGAGTCACTGGCATAAGTAGCCCCAAGATCACTAAAGAAAACATTATCAGTACCATGAGGGTACTTTGAACTGTTTCAGGTCATTATTTTCTCAGGGTAATCAATATCCTGAATTCTGATAGCATAAAATGCAAGCCCCCTCATTTTTTGTTATTTTATAAAAAAATAAAATGTCATACATCCTATTTATGCCATTTGTGTGGTTTATGTGTGTGGTTTCTTTGTTGAACAGTATGTTCTTTGCAGCTGCATATATTTATTCTAATTTCTGGATATTGTGATATTGAATAAATATGGCAAAATACACCTATTATCTATTCGTTCTGCTGTTGAAGGCATTTAGTAAATTTATTTTAAGTTGTTATTGTGAACAATGTTTCTGTGAACATTTGTACTTGCCTTTGGTTGAACAAATGCTCATGTTTCTATTGGGTATATACCTGGAAGTTGAACTGTGATGTCATAAAAAACGCATATATTTCATAGATCCTGTCAAAGAGTTTTCTAAAGTTGTGCTAGTTTACTCTTCCACCAGCTGTGTAGATTTCTGAATGCTCCATATCTGCAACAAAACTAGGAATTGTTTTGTTGCATGCATAGGAATCATTCTGTCCATGTGTAAGGGGTATTTCATTGTGGTTTTAAATTGAATTTTCCTGAAGACTAATAATATTAAGCAACTTTTTATATAATTGTTGACCATATGAATGTCTTATTTTACAAAAAATCTATTTAAAACCTTTTTTCCCCTCCATACTTTATTTGATTGTCTGTTTTTTCTTATCCATTCATAATATCTCTTCATATATTCTAAATCCAAATCCCTTGTTGGATATATGTGTGAATATCTTCTTTCACTCTGTGGCCCACAAATCATAGTGTAGCCCTTTAATAGCAAAAGGTTTAAATTTTCAGATAGCACAATTAATCTTTATTTTCTACTGTGCTTAGCATATTTGTGTTCTTTAAGGAAAATATTTCTCATAGTAACATCTTCATAATAATGTTCTCCTGTGTATTCTTCTGAAACTTTTTGATTTACCTCTTATGGCTAGATTCAAATTATCTGTAAAGGATTGTTATGTATCAGGAGAGATTAAGATATATTTTTTCCATATGGATAATCCATTAAGTCAACACTATTATTTAAATACCAACACTATAGTGTTTTAATTAGTATAGTTTAATGATGTCTTGATATGTGTTGGTATTTCATACATCCAGTTCCATTCTTCAAGTTTGCTTTTTCTATTCTTGGCCTTTACAATTCCATATGAATTTTATAATCAGCTTGTTAATTTTTCAACAAAAGAAACTTTCTAAGATTTCTCAAATGTTGTTATTATATTGAGATTGTGTTGAAGCTAAAGATCAATCTGCTAAATTTATATATAAATTTATCACATGGAATTATTCAAACATGATATTCACTCATTTATTGTCTTCTTTAATTTGATTACTTATTGTATAGTTTTCAGAATAGAAAATGTTGCTTTTTCCCTGTGTTATTGTAAATTATATCTTTTTTGTTGAATTTGATTTTTCTTTGTTGCTGATATAAAGATATATAATTCCCCTTTGTATTTAGTAATCTTAATAAATTCAATTATTAAATCTAATAATTTTCTGTAGATTCAATTTTTTTACATGTGAACTAATCTCTTTTAAAGTTATTAATTTTTTCTTTCTTTTCAATAATTATAATTTTCATTTGTTTTTCTTATTTCATTGCCCTGGTTATAAACTCTTAAAATGCTGAATAGAAAGGATGATTTGCATTTATATTTCATTCCCAATTTCAGGAAAAAAGCAATCAAAATGTTATCATTAAATATGATGTCTTCAGGAGATTTTATAAATATTTTTCATCAGTTATTGAAATTCCCTCTATCTTTAGTTTGCTGACTTTAGAAAAAATCATGAACAGGTATGTAGCTAAATTACTTAATGATGAATCTATAGAGATAATAGTATAATTATTTTCTAATTTTGTATTAACTTGTGAACTATCTTAATTTTTAAATGCTAAAATATCCCAGCATTTCTTGAGCAAAACTTAATTATTGATTCTAAATTTTTATTTTTAAATTTTATCTTTAGGATGTTTGAATCTATGGTTATGATAGACTATTCTGTAGTTTTCATTTCTTTTAGTGTTTCTGTCTGGTTTTGGTATTAAGATTTGTTTTGTGTCCTAGAAAGAGTTGGGATGTGTTTTTTTTCTTCTCTTGAAACAGTTACAGGCTGCCACTTCCTTCTTTTGCTGCTCCTGGTGCTGCTTGTGTGCTGGTTCGATTAGGACCTGGTATCTCTTTTGTGAAGCAGCAGCTGAGGAGACTCCGGTGCTCACCATAACTAACGAAAAGCCCAAGGAAGGAGTCAAGATCATGAGAACAATGATCATATGAATGTGAAGGTGGCAAGGCAGGATGGTTCTGTGGTGCAGTTTAAGATTAAGAGGCATACGCTACTTAGTAAACTAATGAAAGCCTATTGTGAATGACAGTAGGAAATGGAAGATGAAGATACAATTGATGTCTTCCAGCAGCAGACAGGAGGTATCTACTAAAAAGGGAACCTGCTTCTTGACTCCAGAACTCTGTTCTTACAGGCCAAGATTACATTCCCAATTAGAAAACTGCAATTTGGTTCCATCACACCCTGACTATTGCAGTATCGTTTTCTCCATTCTTTCATTTTCCCTTCCCCATGTCTTTATTGCATATAAAGTAACTGATATAGGTGTACATGAATATTGCAATTTTTTTTTTAACTAAATGGCCAGTGGTATGATTTCACTGACACCAAGTGGAGGTGGGATGGGAACATATACTGGATCTGTGAAAATACCCCCTTTCTCCATGAGTGGCATGCTCACTTAGCTCTTATGCCTATATCATAGTAAGATATTCTGCTCTCACTGTTTTAACAACAACAACAACAACAACAACAACAGCAACAATTGCCAGAGTCCAGCTCTGGGAGAGAGTCAGGGCTTGAGGTGGGGGAATCAGGAAGCGGCGAAAAAGAAAAGACAAAAACGACAGGAATCCGCTTCCTGGGGAGAGCTCAAGGCTCTGTCCAATTTTATTTATTTTTCACAAGCTTATATAGGTTTTCCATCTAGCCCTGCACCCATAAAATGTATCTTATGTTGCCAGCCAGACCCCTATGTATCTCCTTTTCCGGACACAACAAGGTTGACCTTTTGCTACTCGGTTCCCCCGCTGCTGACTCCAAGCCATTCATGTTTTTCAATCCAAGAGCAAGAACTAGACAGCAGTTACTACCTCAACCACAGATGGAGTTTTTCTTAAGCATTTGTGAACATCCTGTTTTCCTCCTTAACCTTCTTATATCTATTTACTATTATAGCTATTCACTATTAT
>CAUYQG010275730.1:0-63961 GCA_963574415.1 Tarsius wallacei | reverse complement strand
TTTTTTTTTACTTTAAAGGGAAACTGTTAGGTAATCATTCAGTTAGGCAAATCACCCAACCTTCAAATTCTCAGCTAGAAAAGGGAACATGCTTTGTGAGAATGTTTTGCTTGTTATTTGTTTTTCTTTATTAGAAGATAGCATACACAGTGTAAAATGTATAAAATGCATGCTCTTAAGCATACAGCTTTAAGTGTTTTTAAATCTATATACAACCAGGTAAATACCATCCAGACCAAGATATAGGCTGTGCCCATCACCTGTAAGGTTCTGATGTGACACTTTCTGTTATTTCTTTTCTATTGATTAATTTTTAAAAATTGCCTTTTGTTTTTAATAAATTCGTTTATTCTCTCCCCCATGTTTATCCATGCAATAATCAGTAGGCAGGCTCTAGGTTGCTTTAACTTTCATTAAGAAGGATTAACCTTGTGAGAGACTGAGGTGGTGTGGTTTTTCACTGTGTGTAAATAGAGGCAAAAATGTTGTTCTCTTGTGAGGCAACTCTGCCCTGTTTTGATGAGGCTCGGGTTTCGCTCTGCACAAAGAGAATATCTAATTGATATCATTGAGTTTTTCTCTTTTTTCCTAAGGCATTTAGTGGCAAGTAGAATAGCAGAGGTGGAAAAGACCATATGCTTTGCCAAAAGCCAGACTAATAACACTTTCTGATGGACGTCTGATTTTAAAAGTGCCGCATCTTTCGTTAAAATTTACATATAAAGCAAAGGCAGGCACGTTGACATGAAACCTAATGCAACTTGCACATCTTGACATAATAACAATCACAAGAAACTGGAGATCCCAGATGGCAGCTTGGCCTTTGCCATCCTTTTAATAAGCTACTAACTGCTAATTATTTCAGTCTTTTGGGCAAGTTAATTTACTGTTGACTCTTAAAGAGATACTGCTCTTTTTTTCCTCCAACCCACACAAAACGGAGTCCTTCCACCTGGAGCTTTGAAAAATGCTTCAGCGCAGGTTGGAAGCTATCCAGCAGATTCTAACAACAATGGCAAGTATTGGGGTGGAAAATGTTGCTTAATAAACAGTATTTTCTTGGGCATTTTGAATATAGATAATTCGTTAAAAGTCGTTTGACCGAAGCGCCATTGTGCGTGCATGTGTGTGTGCGCGTAAGAGCACAAGATTGAGTGTCCAATACAGAGAGAAGGTCTGGAATGGGAAGTCTTTTTAAGAGTGAAAGAACAGCTGCCTTTTCAATGGTTGCTAATTCTGACAATTAGTGCTGTGTGTGAGTGTGTGATTCTCTGTGATAGCGGGGGAGGGAGTGGGATGAGGGTGTGTAATGGCTCATTTCCTAAGCTTTATGGTAATGTAGCATGTGAAGATCATGGAACCCAGAGGGAACCAAGTCCCACCTACTCCGGAGCCCTTGTCAACGAAAAGCCTGTGAAGTCTGCTTTTCTCTGTACTTTGACTTCCTTAGGATGATTTTATATCTCACCACAGACACAGATTATTAAATGAATGACGTGCAAGTGGGCTTGGATGCATCAGAAGCGAGTGTTTGGAAAAGAACCTTGTTTGCTTGAAGCTGTCTGACAATCAAAATATTTACTTAAAGATAAGCTAATGACTATGCCTTGCAAATGCCTTCGGAGCCATTATTGAAATGAGAGTCAGTACTTTGGCTTGATACTATCCAAAAATAAATCTCAAACCTCAGATACTATTGTGTGTGTGTGCTTGTGTATGTGTATTACACTTCTCCCAAAACAAGAAAAAATGTGTATCAAACAATGAACAAATGCAGAAGAAGCTCTCACCCCATTTTCTTGAAATATTTAAACTGAACTTGTAATCCATGAACGTGTTCTACGAACTTGTTCCTTGTTGATGCTTTTAATAATCGCTAACAGGCTTAAACTATGCACTGAAAAATGTGTTCTGTTATTAGTGATATCTCTGAAACTGAACTTGATAATGAGTTGTAGAGTCTAACATCAATGGCTCGTGTGTTATGCTGTTGATGAGAGGACCGCGGAACTTGATCCAGTGTTAGCCATTTGCTTTTTTAATCTAGACTTATTAAGCCTAATCATTTGCTTATTAACTGGATAAGTTTTAAATGTTTTATTTCTTTAAAGGTAATGCATTATTTGGTTTCAAAATAGCCCCAAGGAAAAATTATGAGTGCCTATGAATTTGGGGAAGTTTTGTCATCTCTTAGAACCTGATAGTATATATTATGTCCAGTCAGATTGACATCTTCTGAAAGAATTTTGAGAAATGCTAATAATGTTTCAAGGAAAAGTACTGGAAAAAATAAGTTCTGAAAATATCGTTTAAACACAATTAAGCAGGTTCCTTGATTGCAGGACTTCTCAGAGCCTTTGTTATGACAATGCAAATTACAAATCAGAGAGGAAGGGAAAATGTATGTTTAAAAATTATCCAAATTAATTTTTTATTATTATTATAAAAATTATTGTTATTGTTATTTTGAATTGAAGTCTCACTCTGTCACCCAGGCTGGAATGCAGTGGCATGATCACAGCTACCGCAGTGTTAACCTATGCTCAGGTAATCCTTCCACCTCAGCCTCCCAAGTACTTGGGACTACAGGTGTGCATCTTCATGCCCAGCTAATTTTCTGATTTATTGTAAAGATGAGGTCTCACCATGTTGTCCCGGCTGATCTCAAACTCCCGGGCTCAGGTAATCCTCTTGCTTCAGCCTTCCAAAGTACTGGAATTACAAGTGTGACCACTGTGCCTGGCCCCAAATTTATGTATTTATTATAAAAAAGGACAAAATCCTCTTTTATATTTTTCATATTGGATAAAAATAGCTAGAATGAAAATTAGTGTTCAAATAAAAACATTGGGCAAGATAATTCAGAAGTTCCTTCTAAGTCTAATATTATACCTTAATGCCTTTAAAATTTGGAGGCTTTTGGATTGGCTTCACTCAAGATTCCCTTTTTTTTTTTTTTTGAGTTGGAGTCCCTCGGTTGCCCAGGCTAGGGTGCAGTGGCGTGCTCACAGCCACCCTTATGTTGACCTGCTGGGCTCAGGTGATCCTTCCACCTTAGCCTTCCAAGTAGCTGGAACCACAGGTGCATGCTACCACACCTGACTAATTTTTTGATTTATTGTAGAGATGAGGTCTCGCCAAGTTGCCGAGGCTGTTCTTGAACCCGTGGGCTCAGGCAATCGGTTTACCTCGGTCTCTCAAAGTGCTGGGATTATAGGCTTGAGCCACGTGCCTGGCCAAGAATCCTTTTAACTACATTTTCTGTTTAGATTGGGAAGAGTTTTTTGGATGGGTTTGTTTCAATAGGGAAATTACTGCTTTCTGGTAAAATGCATACCACAGATGTGAAACAACTGCAGTTTTAAAGACACTAGCCTTGTTAAAACACTTTCAGTTTGTATTACCTAAGTACTTAAACAGATATCCCCATAGTGTATGTAAACAATGCTTCTGATAATGGCTGCTTATGTCTAGAAAGAGCTAATCTCAGCGTAGGATGAGAAAATGACTAGAAACTTTTTAGTCTTATTTGCTTTGAAATTTGGAGCAGGTCAACAGTCATGATGGTTATTTCTCCTCTGTATATCTAAGGTCATTCATCCTATAACTCTGAGCGTTTGGCTGTGAATGCCTTTTTTTCCAGACAGTGAACATGTTGGTGAAAGAATTGCTTCCTGGTAAGAATTACTTGTACTTTGTTTAGAAATCATTGGCTCAGCTAAGGATTTTGTAGGCTCTCTGGGTGCATGGCTGAGGACTTTGTCCTGTTTATGTGCTGTCTGTTCAGTGTGAAGTGACTGTCATTGATCCATCTGTCAGTGGATCATTTGCCTGGGGCTATTTATCTGGTTGTGGAGATGTAGTTTGCTGAGCCAGGGATACGCTCACTTGTTTCCCCAAGTGACCAATCATGGGCCTTTACAGATGCCTTGGCCAAAATTGTTATGGGTGAGGTTCCCAGTTCTGAACTAATTGATTCATGTGGCAGTTGAATCGGAACACCAGATAGCCAGGTGTGAATAATTCTAGCCCAGAGTCAGCATTATGGAACAAAAAGAACACTGAAATAATTGTGAAGGCCTAGGTTAGGATGCTGGGGAAGAAAACATGGTAGATTAAAGTGTTTTTAGTATCTGACATTCACAATTACATAATCTTGTTAAGCCTCATTGTCCGAATAAGCAAAATGGAAACAGTAATACTACACAGAGCTACTGAGCTGATCCACTGAGACAATATATAAAAGGCTTATGTTAAAGCTCACATAAATAAACATTAGTTACAAACATTACCATCAAACATTAGTTATCATCATAAATACATCTTGTCAATATCAGCATCACTCATTAGATCTGGGAACTTTGAACATGTGGAAGCCATTTTTATACTATAAGAGCCAACTTATGTTATCCTTCAACTGACCAATAAGCAGACTACAATCAAAGCCAAACACCAACCAATCAGAACTCCCATGTTTCAGTCCCTCATTTGCATGGCAGGAACGAACACCAACCAGTCAGAACTCCTATGTTTTAATCCCTCATTTGCATGGCAGGAGTGAACACCAACCAGTCAGAACTCCCATGTTTCACTCCCTCATTTGCATGGCAGGAATGAACACCAACCAATCAGAACTCCCATGCTTCAATCCCTTATTTGAAAAGAGGCCAACTCCGCTGTAAAAACAACCTCAAGCCACAGGCTCAGAGCCTGTGGCTGCCCTGACAGCTGCTCCCTTACAGTGCATTCAATGAACCTATCCTTCTCTCCTCTAATCTGACTTGGGTGAATTCTTTCACCACCCACGACTCTGGTCGACGTGGGTTTGCTACCTGCTACAGAACACATTATTTAATATTTTTGACCTTCCATGCCTACTTGATAGGCTTGTTGTGGCTAAGAATTGACACGATACAGGTGAAATTTCTGTTCAAATTAAAATCGCACTACACAACATTTAATAACTAGTGGTTATAAGAGCCACAATATCAGAGGCAGTATCTGATTTTGTTCACTATGGTATATTTCCAGTGTCTATAACAGTACCTGCCTCACTGCAGAAACAACTCAGTAAATATTTGTTTGTGAATTAGTAACTTAGAGGTCTGTAAGGGGGGTAGCCCCAAGCCTCTCTATGGCCTTATTGTATTTTTAGTAGGGGGTCTTGAGGGTACCTCCATTGCAAGAGGAACCCATTGGTCTCTTCCTTCAGACCCTCACACACTTAAAAAAGTAATCCTAATACAACCTGTTTGTTCTTGAATTTTTGATAGATGTGTTTGGTCTCTTTGTGCACACAAAGGGCTGTGGGATTTCCTTATATTACTTGATGAAACTATATGAACCATGAAGTAAACAAAAACATTTGGCTAAGAGTTACTTAAAAAAAAATGCTGATTTGCTTCCCTGAATCTTAGAAGCATATAATTTCAGAGCTCAGAGGGAACTTAGAATTCCTTTAGTCCATTCCACTGTAATTTTGTGGATGACAAAACATGTGCTGTGAGGGCATGAGTGATGTGTTTGTCACTACACTGATAATTCAAAGCACGGTGGGGACTTGGACCAGACTTTCTGACTCCGATGCTGTTTTCTTTCTCCTCCTACCAACTTGCTGCTAAGTCTTGGCCGTCTTCACTTGGGTGGTACTTGTTATAGCTCGTGCATAGGCTGTTGAGATCATTATTGATAATGTCACAAAAGAAAGATTCTGGAAATAACAGTGTGCAAATTTTCTCAGCAAGGTAATCTATTAAATTTCTTGACTACCTGAGAACTGATGAAACTCCAGCATTCAGGGTTGTCAGCGTGTTGCTGAGTTTCAGGATTTTATGATGCTTTGTGTCACTTATGGATTTGCCTTGCTGACTGCTTTGTCTTGGCTGAAGCAAGATGGTGACACAGTTGACTTTAAAAAAATTTTTATACCCATTCTTTTTTCTTGCTCATGTTGACTATTGGCAATAGTGTGATTACATGTTTTGTGTAAAAACGTAGCTGGGAGAATATTCACCAGGAACCGATTTTCAAACTGTTGCTTATAGTTTTTTCTATTTTTTTCTTCCTTAAGAATAGTTTAGTCATTTTATTTATTATTTTTAGCTAAAGAAAAACTTACTTTTTTTTTTCCTCAAGGGAGAATGTATTTATCTTTAAGTCAATATCCTTCCTTTGTTTTCTTTTTTTTTTTCCAAATAATTTTTTTCCAGGGTTTTGCCATGTGTCTGCTGGGTTAAGTTTCATGCCCTTTGGTGAGGCAGCTTTGGGGGATGTTGATCAGTGCACAAAATCAGTTCTTAAATTGTTGCAAAATTGTCTTCCTTCAGACTGTTTTGATCACAAGGGCTCTCAAGTGTCAAAGTCATTTGGAGAACTAGATAGATAAAATGCATGATCACTAAGCTTTTTTTCCAGGTTAGAATAAATAACTGTGTTTTCCACTGTGCTCAGCCTTTGATAGTGATTTGTTAAAAGGAAAAAAAAGAAAGGCAATGATATTAAATATTTACAAGAGTGATTTAGTTCTATTATCTTGTGCTCTGCAACTCTGTTTCATAGTGAAATCAGCTAATGTTGAATAAATGCCATTAAGCCAGTGATAGTGTGAAGGTCACTGCCTAGGCAAGGTCAGAGTAATTTGTGGAGAATAATGATTTTTGTCAACTTTCCAGATCTCTTCCTGTTTTTAGTCAACTTCCCTCCAAAAATAATAGGGAAAAAAATACATTTGAGTATTCAGTCTCACTTTTTCTCTTGCATCCTCTACGTCCTTTCTGGCCAAACTGGTAGTTCAATGCCTTTTGTGCTTTTTTTTGTTTCATCCATTTAGTGGACAGAGACAGGCATGTTCTCCTTGGAGACGGGCGCCTGCATTTCCGTTTACTGATTCTTCTGTCGGTCCTTGCTTGACAGTTTTAGAGAACGAGCAACTCTTCTTTCTTAGAAATGGTTTGTCATGTCTGAAACGGTCCTCAAGATTCCCTATTTATTCCTCCTCTACCTAAAGCAAAGGTTTTATTTTAAACTTTATTTCTCATATTACGCTTAAAGAAATCTCTGAATGGTTACATGGCATTGTGCCCATTTTCACAGACTTGAAAACTACGGCTCAAGGTTACAAAACTGGTTACAGAACTAGTGGCAGAACCAAGGCAAACTGAGTTTTGTCTGAATCCAAAACCTAAGCTGATTCTAGATACCATACCATCGCTTCAGTTAATTTTACTGAACCTCAGTTTTTTCTTCTGTAAAATGGGAATGTTAACTTATTATCAGATTATATTTTTAATAATGCATGTAAATAATATTACATATAATGTATTATAAATAATAATACCTCATTTTGCTTTTGGTAAAATTGAGACATATATGAGCTAACATGTATTAACTGTATAACAGGATGTCTGGCTTTTGTTATAGTTTTAATAGATATGTTTCTCCCCTCTTGACAGTAGCAATAAAATAGAATTGAATTTAACAAGCACTGAGCACATGAGATACACAAAATTAGTAAAATTATTTGTCCTTGAGCAGCCCACAGTATAGTAGGAAGAAAACTCCTGTATAATGAATTCCAAAAGCTATTTATATTTTTTTCTTTGGCCTGGGTTTTGTCTGTATCAGATGCCACTTAAAATATGAAAGCCTTTTTCTCGGGGAAAGTGGTTTGTTTTAGTGTTAAGATATCGTACTGACATTGTGATGGTAGCTACTTGGGGCTTGTTTCCTTGTTAGTCTATGTTTACTTCATTCTAAAATCCAGAAGAGGGGTGAAAACAAAGAAAAGCAGAGAGGTGCAAGGGAGTAGTAATGTGTATTAGGGTAAGCAGACTGCTTTGGCAAAGAAATTTCAAAATGATCACATGGCATTATGCCCATTTTCACATGACACATAAAATTGAACATCACAAGTTAACAAATCACAGTGACTTAACTAACAAAAGTGTCTCTCACATCACAGTTTGCAGTGCAGATTGGTGGGTAGAGGGAGGAATCTCAGCTCCACACAGTCATTCAGGCACACAGGTGCCTTCTATTCTGTGGCTTTGTCATTTTCTAGAGCCTTGTCTTTCTTTGCAGTCAACCAATAGAAGATGACAGAGTGAGTTTGAAGGATTATTATTATTATTTTTTTTTAAGAGCCATGCTTGGAAGTAGTGTGTGTAACTCGTGATTGGCCAGAACTTGGTCACATGATCCCATCCAGTTGCCAGGAAGGTTGGGAAATGTAATTTATCTAGGTGCCCGGAATAGGGAAAGAGATTTGGTGGCTACAATGTCAGTCTCTGCCACAGTGGGTGGCTTGTGTTCTTGTTCATGTCATGCCTCTTAGCTTTTCTTCAGCTCACCTTCATGCAAACAACAAAAATGCCTCCATGGTTTCTATGTGATAGAGGGTCACTTCCCATTCCTTTTTCTATAATATACACATGCATGTATTTTACGTTAATAAAACCCTTCAGGGTTACAGTAATGTTTCTCAGATTCCTAAGAATTACCTGAGAAACTTGTGAAACAATAGACTTAAGTTTCTATCTCAGAACCACAGAATCTGCAGCTCTAAGTTATTTTTATGACTGAGTAAATTCAAAACACACTGTATCATAGCAAATTCCAAGGAATTTTTACAATGAACCCAAAAGCAAGTGTATGAGACTTTACTAAAAGTATTTTGTTGTATTTTGTTTTTAATTTTTTTTGGAGGCAGGATTTATTGAGAAAACAGAAAAACTCCCACAGTGGGAGGGGACCCAAGGAGTTGCCCTGTTGTATTTTGGTTTTTAAAAGTTCACATTTATCTTCGCTTATAAACCCATTTGTTTGTTGTGGCTTTTTGTTGTAATTTTTGTTTTAAGAGATGTAACCTCTATCTTTCCAAAAACCATCCATTTCTTGCATCCATAACCCAGAAGCAGTTGGGATCTTAGTCTGAGTTGATGGAGTGAGGCCAGATGCCTGATTCAATAGGATCTTGTTTTATTCTGATCACTGCATAAAAATATCTCAGCCTTGTTTTTTCTTTTTCATCACCTGAAAGGGACACTCTTGATTAAGAGAATTTTCATGTTACATTAAGGCAATAAATAGGAGCCCATGTTTAATGGGCCTGCTTATTATTTGTGACTGACTTGTGAATAGTTAACTAATGGCAACTCATTTTATTTTTTAGATTTGTCTCACTGTATGTATAGGAACAATTAATACCAAGATATTTTGAAGCAGACCCCCTTCCTGTAAAGCTGTGCCCTTTTCCCTGGTAGAGAGAGGTTGGCCTCATTGTACTTTTGGAATGGATGTCAGAGTGTGGATAATTCTGGGCTTGTGATTTTTTTTTCCCCATTCTATTTTATCTGCCTCTTTTTGTGTCTTTGTGTGCAAGTCTATGATTACCATTGAGTTTTTTTCCCTAAATGCTAGCAATTATCTCACAGGTGGAGGGATTAGGGAAGGGCTGAGAGAATTGCACTGGGATTAGAATAAAGGATCGCCCTCCTCCTCCTTTAAATATGGTGACAGGAGGGAGAGGAGACTGGTGGTGGTGGTGGTGGGGGGGCGTCAGGCAGCTGTGGGGGGAGGGTGGCCAATTTGTTCTGATATTTAAATCCCTAGATGGAGTGAAGAAAGGACCTCCTCGTGAAAGAAAGAGGAACGAAAAACCTAGGATGATTTGGGGTTATGGTTTTAGGGAGCTGGGAATGTAGGAAGAGATGGCAGCTAATTTTCTCAACGTGCTTAACTTACCTCTTCATCTGGGGGTGGGTTTTTAAAAATTTTGTTTTGTTTTTGGTCACAATTTATTTTGGAAAGAGAAGGGAGCTGTGAGGGTCTAATATATGCCCAGGCCAAAAGAATTTTAGTGAGACATTCTCTTTCTTCCCAGCAGAGAATGATTTATTTATCTGATATGCCAGTTAGAATGCTTTCAGCTGCAAAGAACAGAACCTTCAACTCAACTGCCTTAAACAACAAAGAGAATTTATGGGCTCAGTTCCTAAAAAGCCCAGTAACTCAGATGATATGACCAAGACCTAGTGTCTTTCTTTCCCCATTTTTTTGGCTTTAATTTCTTGGTGTTGGCTTCATTCTTGTCAGGACACCTCCCTTGTGATTTTAAGATGGCTGATGACCATTCCCAGGGTGATTTGCTTTTTGGTTCTGTGAGTGAAGGAGAGTAACTCTCTTCCTCAGCTGAATAAATCGGGTTTTTCCAGAGAAACAGAACCAAGAGGAGACATAGGTGTATATGATGATTTATTGTGAAGAATTGGCTCATAGGTTTAAGAGCAGAGATGCCCTGTGATCTGCCATCTGAAAGCTGGAGGGAAAGCCAGTGGTGTAGTTTCAGTCTGTATTGTAGGCCTGAGAACCAGTGATATAAATCCCAGTCTGAGGTCAGTAGAAAACTGATGTCCCAGCTTAAACAGTCAGGCACAAAGAGCAGATTTCCTCTTCCTCTACTTTTTTATTCTATTTAAGTCCTCAATGAATTGAATGATGCCCGCTCACACTTGGGAGAACATTTCGCTGAGTTCACCAATTCGAATGCTTCAAATGCTAATCTCATCCAGAAATATCTTCACAGACACTCCTGGAATAATGTTCAATCTGGGTACCCAGAACCCAATGAAGTTGACAGAGAAAATTAAACATCACAAGTTTACTCCCTGTCAACTTGACACTTATATATCTCTCCTTAAACTATACTTAATCTCTAAATAAAGACAACAGCAAGGTTATAATTTCATCTAACATGATACATTTATGCTGGGTATAATAGAAAATGCACTAACACCTTCCCCAGAAAAGACATTAAAGTTCTTTTTTTTTTTTTTTTGAGTTGGAGTCTCACTCCATCGCCCAGGCTGGAGTGTAGTGGCATGCTCACGGCCACCCCAGCGTCCTGCTGGGCTCTGGCAATCCTTCTGTCTCAGCCTTCCAAGTAGTCGTAACTACAGGCACACACTACCATGCCCCACTAATTTTTCTTTATTGTAGAGATGAGGTCTCGCCAAGTTGCCCGGATTGGTCTTGAACCCGCGGGCTCAGGCAATCCACTCGTCTCGGCCTCCCAAAGTGCTGGGATTACAGGCTGAGCCACCATGCCCAGCCAGTTCTTTATGATGTCCCATAACTTAAATGCTGTGATGCAAACTTAACAATACTCAGATACTGTATGAGGAAGACTCCTCAAAAACTGGAATTTGTTTGTGAGAAATTGTGTGTTTATCCTTACATGTTTAAACTTCAGTCACCTTCAAAATACTCTGTTTGATGCAATACACCTAACGAGATACTTTTTCCACTGCTCCAAACGGTTTTTGAACTCGTCAATTTTGATGCCTCTTAGTGCTTCTGCCATTTTTTGTTTCACCCCTTCCACATTGGCAAAGCATTTCCCTTTGAGGACTTTTTTCATCTGGGGGAAACAAAAGTTGTTTGGGGCAAGATCAGGTGAATAGGGAGGGTGGGGTGTGGGAGCCATTTCATTTTTGGTCAAAAACTGCTCCACACTTAGTGTGGTGTGGGCAGGTGCATTGTCATGGTGGAAAAACCAGTCACCTGTTTGCCATAGCTCTGGACATTTCTTCTGCAAATTGTGATGCAAGTTTCTCAAAACTTACAGATAAAAACTTTGGTTGACCATTTGATCTGGAGGAACAAATTCCAAGTGTACAACAAGGAGCCTGCCCTCCAAAAGATGGTTCTGGTTTGTTTGGGGTCCCCTATAATACAATGCTGATGCATCTTATGTTACATGATAAGAGAATAAGAGAGGAGAGAAAACAGAGATAGTTGCTACACATACACACACACACACACGCACACACACACACACGTCTTTATAACAAAATAAATATTCATGTATAGCCGTTGTTCCTATAACTGCTCATGTGCTAATGGTTGGTATTTATAACTACCTTCTTCCAGTACATTCTGTATTCCCTTTGTCTGCAGCAAGCATCTCAGCTGGTCAGGATTCTTTAGCTGGTGGGATGACCCAAGTCTTCATTCAGGAAGGGTCTGGGTCATTCATAGTTCTACCTGGATTGGGTTGTTGTAGTTTTCCATCAGTCATCACAGGGCGTGGTAATTCTAAGAAACACATTTCAGGATCTCCTGTATATGTCTCCACACATACTCTTCTCCTCCATTGTGGAGTAATATCTGATCGAAAACCCTACCCAGTGGGGCAACTTCCTTCTTAGTTATTCAACAGAAATCCTGGGGCTTCAAAAGTATCGGACCAACTTAAGTCACATGTTTACCACTGAACCAATTATTGTAATGAGGGAGGAGGTTGCTTATTAACTCAGGCTTGAGTCACATGCCTAAATTCCAGAATTAGGAGAAAGGATTTTTTTTTCCTGCAGCACCTAGGATGTAGGTGAAGGCTGGATATTTTCCTCTATTATTTTGACAATAGGGGAATGAATTTTGCATTGTAGATGCCAACTACACTTGGATAAAGGAGTTTTAAAAACCAACTAAGTTTTTAATAAGGAATCAGGAAATTTTAAATGTGTGTCTTTCATCCTCACTATCCGGCTGTCAAGTAGTCCTGTTTCATGAAGCTGGATGTCAAGCAGGGAGCTTGGACACACACACGTATTTTATAACAAAATAAATATTCATGTATAGTCTTTGTTCCTATAACTGCTCATGTCCTAATAGTTGGTATTTATAACTACCTTCTTCCAGTACATTCTGTATTCCCTTTGCTTGCAGCAAGCATCTCAGCTAGTTGGGGATCTTTAGCTGGTGGGATGACCCAAGTCTTCATTCCTCCTGCAGAGGCTCCATGTGGAAGCAGAGCGGTGGGAGGGGAAGGCCGTTGGCAGCCCAGCATCTGTGTCGTCAGGGAGTTTGCATCTTGGGCTCTTAGTTCATTGATGTGAGAGTAGGCAGCGAAACGTTCATGAAAACGGAGTGAATGTCAGGACCAACTTTCTTCAAGTGAAATTGTTCTTTGGGAGTCTTTTCCTCCTGCCTTGGTCTCAGGCCTCCACTTAGGTCACCTGACATGGATTGCTATTGATGGATAGCAGAGTGAGGCAGCCTTTAGTCTCAAGTGTTTTTTAACAGAGTGGCTCTCAGTAAATATCTCTTTCTCAAATGCCTCCTCTCATTCATGGAGTCTTTGTAGCTGCTGCTTAATCAGCTGCCACCCCTTAGCACACTGACCTAATTCTCAGCCACACATTTTGTCTAGGATTTTGAGGCAGCACCCCATTCCCTCCCAGTGTCACTGCAGTGTTAGCTCCACCTTGACCCGTGGCCACTGTTCCTCCTACCTGTCTTACCCTCCAAGGATAGCAGAGGCTTTAGCCTAAGGGATAGCCAGTGTTGGCAGGTTGAACATAGTGAGTTCTTAAGATGCAGTGGCCTGAAGGATGTGATTATTATGTCCTCCAAAGCAAACACCACAAGAGCAAAGAGCCCTCCTCCAAGGGCCAGTGCCCCTTAGTGCCAAGGCTGCATTTGACCTTCTCAGATGCTTTCTAGGCTGGTGCTTCTCACAATCTCATGTGCACATGAATCATCTGGACATCTTGATAAATGCAGTTTCTGAGTGGGGAGTGTTGAGGTGGGATTGGAGGGTCTGCATTTCGAACAAGCTCCCAGGGGGTGTCTGAGATGCTGTGGGTACATGGACCACACTTTGGAGGAGCAAGTCATTAAGGCCGTCTCCTTGAATGATCTTGCAAGTGAGACTGTCTGCTTCATTCTTTCTTTAATAAATCAAAATGCAAAGATCCCAAGGAGGAGAACAAAACTCCTTTGTAAGTAGATGGGAGAGCTGGGACCAAAATTCTTCAGTCAGTTGTTACCTTCAGGCAACCACATAGGTGCCTGGTGACACTCAGCCTTCCCATCCTCCTTAAATGACAGTTGTAGGGGTCCAGTCTTTGCCTCTGTCCTCACTTCTGCATGGGGCCTGGTGACACTGGCTTCTCTCCCAAGAGCCTGGGGAACTTTCCAGTCATGGCATTTGTGACAAGTACACATGGAATATTTCGTTTTCCTACAAGGAAAGTGACACGGTGAATAGCTTATAATTTTGTCTCCACTAGACTCTTTACGCTCCTAAAAAGACCTGTTTCTGTAACAAATCATCATGAGGACACATTTCTAGGAGTCTCCATGACTTACAAACTGCCCACTGTAAGCTGCTTGTAATTGTCAACAGGAACCTCGTATGCGTGCCCTCCCCAAGATCCGTCCCCTTGCTCAAACTCACAGGAACTCTTCCCCGTCATGCCGGTGATTGCTGCAGGAGGCCCACAGGGTGATGATGACACACATTCTCTTTAACTTGGAGCTGACACTGAGGCTGGGTGTGACCTCATTCTAGTTTAATCCGCAAATACATTGCTGGTCTGGCCATCCCTGTATTCTGTTCAGCCATTTTGGATCTCTCTCCATCTCCTGTTTGTATAATCCCCTAGGAAGAATCAAATCTAAACAAAAACAAAGGAGACAAGGCTTCAGAAATATAATCCGATGGTGTAACAAAGCAGATACTTAACTCTCGGGTTGACTCCATTGTTTCATTTGGATTGGAGGGAGGAGGAAAAGGCTTGAGGCTGCTGCTGGAACCAAAGTGAATGGGGAGTCTCTTATTTCACAATTGGTTGGTTGCCTGTGTCTGTATTGGTTGCTGGCTCTGGTTTCCAGCTGGCTGTAGCCTGGGTTGAGGTGTTCACCTGGTATCAGGGATGCTGTGTAAACAGCTGTAAGTTGAGCTAGTTATTCAGTCTGCTCTGAGAAAGGTTAAAGTGTGTGTCTTTGGGTGTCCCCAGGGACTAATCCAGGAATAGCAGAGTCAGAGAGCACACACACCACCTGGGAGGGAAGCCTTCACTGGGATTTTAGTGGTTATTATAGTTACAATGGAAGTGTTGAAAACTGAAGTCTGAATTTAGGCAGCAAGAGGAGAAACATGGACGGAAATGAATTATTTATTTCATCACCAGGGTCCTGGAAGCATGGAGTGGGCGTTAATCTCCTTTCAACAGGAGCCTCTGGGTTGGGCTTGAGGTCGTCTGACTTTATCTGCTCCTGGCCAGACACCTCAGCTTCCATGAAATTGCCTTGAGAATAATCCAAATAAGACCCTTACCTTGTTGTTCAGGAGAAGAATTGAATATTTACCTAGCATGTAGTCAGAGGAGTCAAAAGTGCTTGCGTCTGTGATTTCTTTTAATCCCATAATTTCCCAGTAGATCAGTGGGGGAGAGAGAAGCAGGGAAGGGGCACCTCACGCAGATGGTTACCGGGACTTGGGGACACGGTGTGGACTTCCTGCGTGTCATGCTCTAGCTGAACGTGTATCCGCTCATTGAATCTGCATGTAATCCGGGAAGGGAGCGTCTGTTGTTCCCATTTCACTGGTGAGGAAATCAAGGTTTAAAGAGCATCTCACCTAAGATCATTCAGCTCTTGGTGATCCTTGTGGGATTCAAGTCCAGGTGGCCGTTCGCACCACCATCTTGAGCTCTTTCCACTGCCCCATGCTGCTGCCTTTCATCTGCCCTAGGGAGACAGATACAAGAAAACCGTTTAAAAACTTTGCCAAGGTTAGGGAGGGAGAAGGAAGTAGTTCAGGGCAGACAAAAGCCCACTGGTCATAAAGAACAGTTATTTGCTTTTCCATTTCACCTGTTCTTAGTTTCATAAATATTTGCCTGTGTGTGCCTTTTCTTTCTCTTCCTCTCCTCTGCTCTCTAGAAGACAAAATGGGTTTTATTTAAAAGGTTCTCTCCAGGCTCTCTGTTGGATTTTGTTTATTCTTCTTGCTGAAACTTTTCTGAGACAGTTGCTGAAAGCAAGCCATGGTCGGTGTCAGTTCTGTGTATGTTTCTGTCTTCAGTCACCAAGGTGGGATTTCTGATTCTGGGTTAGAGAGAGAGGAGGAGGAGCTAGACATATTTCTACACTTCATAATTTTGAAGTTTCAAGGTCCCTGAACCAAAGTTAACAGAGGTATGTGTTTGAAAATGCTTTGTGCCTCCATGGACTTCCAACCGTTTCTCCTTCCAAATCCATGTAAGTGTTGTGTACTGGGTATCAGAGATTCGGTGACCATGTTACTTGATAGCCAGGAGGCACCTAAACAGTACCTGAGTGTAGTGAGGGAATGCTCCTGATACAACCTCCCTAATTTTTTTTTTTTTTTTTAGCCAGGGTCTTGCTCTGTTGGCCAGGCTGGAGAGCAGTGTTGTGATTATAGCTCACTGCAGCCTCAAACTCCTGGGCTCAAGTGATATTCCCACCTCAACCTCCCAACTAGCTGGGGCTACAGGTGTGTACCACCACTCCCAGCTAATTTTTGGTTTTTGGTTTTTTTTTACAGAGACGGAGTCTTACTATGGTGCCCAAGCTGGTTTTCAATTTTTGGTCAAGCGATCCTCCTGCCTTGGCCTCCCAAAGTGCTGGGATTACAGGTGTGAGCCACCACACCAGACCCGTTCCCCACTTTTGATGGTTCATTACCTTCCATGTAATTAGGATCATACTCTTGCTTCTGCTGTACTTCTCATTTCTTTCTACTCCTCTACCTTTCATCTTCAGCCCAGCCTGCCTCTTCTTTTAACCCTCTTGAATCTCACTCTAATCCAAATTTTAAAATGTTATCAAGCCTCTAATGGGCTATTAGAGGCTGGGATTATAGCAGGGATGAAATGTCTTCTGGATGCTTACAGTCCTTGGGGAGAAGACTGTCAAAGATATCATCGGGAAAACTATGGATGTTAGGGGAAAAGGTGCAGAATTGAACTGGAGAAGTTGAACTTCTTTTTAACCACTCACTAGCCACCTCCCTGTACTGTCCCTTTTTTTTTTTTTTTTTTTTTACCATGTATGTCCCCATCCTTGAGTCTCCCCAATCAGTCTATAAACTCTTGGAGGCCAGACACCTCATTTCCTACTCCTCGTGGCCACCACGATGCCTCTGCAAATAGAGGCTTGATGGCTACGGGATGACAGGTTATGGGATGGTAGGTTGGCTATATCTGATTAACTAGTGTGGCACAGAGTTTAATACAGTGCCAGGTATCAGTACATAGTCAAGGGGTGGGGCGTAAATAGAAAAAGAAGGGAGGAATTAAGAATGAATTTGACAATTTATATATCTTCCCAAATCTCAACCTATAAATACTGTCAAGGTAGTATTTTCGTTTTTTGTGGGACATGAGGTCGGGTGAAGGAAGGGCTGCTTAAACAGGGTGTGGGTAGAAAAGGAAGAGTAAATCGGAAGGAGAGGGGTTAGAAAGGAATGAGGAGAGTCCCCAGTTGGAAGAGCCCTCATGTGGATTGAGGAGCCCTGGATTTAGGTCCTGGCTCTGCATTTCTGACTACGTAGTTTGGGGAAGGTACACACTTGGAGGTTCGTCTGCTGAGGGGAATTAGAGCGCTGCCTTGCCTGCCCAAGTCTGTGGGGAGATCAAGGGACAGCAATTTATAAACTGTAAAGGGCCTTGTGAATGAAAGGGAACAGTGTTGCTATAAACAGCAGCAGCATCATTTATCATCTGAATCTTCTCAAAGCCACACTTTGGCAGGGGAACAGATCGATAGATAGGCCTGTGGGGACAGGCCGGAAGAGACCAGACTGGAAGGAGCCTGTGGTCAGATCCTGCAAGCCCCCACAGAAGTGCCCCATCTGGGTAGATTGTCTCATGCCAGGGAAACGCTTCCCTAGACCTGGTGAAGAAAGGGAAGGCACAGGGCCCTAACTTACCTGTGACAAGAGCAGGTGGAAGCCCAGTCCCAGGATCTTGATGCTCTGGTAACTGGTTGCTGTAGACAGTTCATGGGTTGTTAGCAAGAGCATTGGAACTAGCAGGAGACCTGGGCTGTGGTCCTAGCTCTGCACTTACTAGCCATGAGCAGTTTCTCCAGATACAGTGGTAGTGTACTAAGCACCAGGAACTGAGGACCCTGTGGCTATTATCTCACTTCAATTTTTGCAGTGACACTGTGAGCTGGATTCTAACAAAATGTATTATTATCCTCCTACTTAACAGACAGGAAGACGGGTTCAGGGATTGAAACTAGCCCAGAGTAATCAGCTAGGGAGAACAAGAGCTTGATTGGAACCCAGGCCCAAGCTCTTTGTTTTTTTTTGTTTGTTTTTTGTTTTGAGTCAGAGTCTCACTCTGTTTCCCAGGCTGGAGTGCAATGGCACGCTCATGGCCACTGCAGCCTTGGCCTGCTGGGCTCAGGAGATCCTTCCGCCTCAGCCTTCCAAGTAGCTGGAACTACAGACACGCGCCACCACCCTGGCTAATTTTTTGATTTATTGTAGAGATGAGGTCTCGCCAAGTTTCGCAGACTGGTCTTGAACCCGTGGGCTCAGGCAATCCTCTCACCTCGGCCTCCCAAAGTGCTGAGATTATAGGCATGAGCCACCGTGTCCGCCCAGGCCCGAGCTCTTAACCACTATGCCGTGCTGTCTTCAACCTCTTGGAGCCTCAGTCTTCTCAACTGTGTCATGGGGATAAACCTGTGTGCCACACGGAGTATGGGGATCTAGTGAGAGAATGGGTATGGGAAGACTGTGCACACTGCAGTGTGTTGGTCACTGAGCACCTGCTGTATGCCCGCTGTTGCTGTGGGTGCTGGAACACTGGGAACAACTGACAACTAGGACAACTAGGACGACTGAGGCACCTGTGTGCACTGTAGTGCATTCTGTCCGTGATCTGTTAGTAGAGGAAGCTGTCAGAAAGTGGGGAGGGAAGAAAAAAAATGCAGCCATCTAAGAATGTTTTTGTTTTCTGAAAGGAAGAAGTCACGCCAGTGGCCAGCCATTGCCCTTTTAATCTACCTTCATTCATTCCCAAGTATAAATAACAAAACCAAATTAAGAGATTAAGCAACGTAGGGAATTTACAAAGACAGCTAAACCGAGAAAAGCAGAGAGAGTGCATTTATCAAAGGACAAATTGTGTCAGGACATTCTGATCACTATAAGAAAGCCAATCACAGTTCCAGAAGGGGAGAAGTATGCGGTGGATATAATGTATCCGGATTTTAGTAAAATCACTTGAAGGAGAAATGGCCTGAAATCTTGCCTGAGAAATTAATTCAAATTGGCCAGGGGGAAGCCGTGTCACTCAGAATGAGAACTGGCTGGGAGATGGGAGCGGAGGGAGGGATGACAAATGGCCTTGGCGCTCAGGGTATGATGGGGTCAGGTGAGAAGACCCAATTTAGCCATCATCACTTAATGATCTGGAAGAACGACTTAGCTCCTGGTAAAGACGTTCATGCGTGATGCTAAATTGGGAGGTGTCACGTTGATGGCTGGTGGAAGGAAGCTCAGTGTAAGCGGGCTGCAGTCAAGGTCAGGAGGCCGAGGCAGGCAGGAACAATGGGGGAAAGCAAGGACAAGTGGAGGGGATTTCCTTGAGGACAATCTACAGATATTTCATATACACACACATACATGTTCTAAGGTGCCAAAAATATGCCCACACATTTTAAGAGCCGTTATCTATGTATTACTTTTAGTTTGCTGTAATCAGAAGTGTCTGGTAGCCACTTTGAGCACCTCTTGTAATTGCAGGAGTCAAGCATGAGTTGTATTCATACACAATTTTTACCAGTTTTTTCCTTTCTTAAAATGTGTACACATTTTTTTGGCACTGTCTGTATACATATATGTATACTTACACACACTATATCTCTATCTCTGTCTCTGTCTCTATCTCTATATCTAGTACACAGTAACATCAGGACAGGAGTGAGACAAATGTCCAAAGCTCTCCAAGGATTTATTCCTCCATGATTTGAACTGGGCATGAGGAGTGGCCAGCTGGAAGGCATCTGTCCCATAGGATTGAGTCCCTTCCTCCCTCTTCGTTATGATGGTCTTAGAGGCAGAAGTACTCTGCCTTTCTGAGAGTCACTGATCATGTGATAAGATGTGTACCCTGCGCACATTTGTATTCTGCCTCTACCACTCAATCTGTAAAATGGAAAAGTGACAGTCCTTACTATGGGAGTTTTATGAAGATCAGATAAATACAATGCACTAGCACCATGCCTGACATGTAGTAAGTGCTTGATGAATGTTACCTATTATGATCATTATCATTTATATCATCGTCATCATCATTGCCTGGTGTGCACAGTCTGTACCTGGTGGAATGTGCTGACTTAAACAGGTAATGGTCTTTCTGGTTAAAGCGTGGAAGAAATATTCAGAGAACAGTTTGAAAACTACCCATGGAGTAAAAAGAACATAGGGTTGGGGGATCTGGATTAGTTCCCAAGCTCTGCTATAGATGACCTTGAATGAGTTGTTTTGCATCTCCACCCTGTTTCCATGTGTACAGACATCTGGGGCTTGACCTGGTGATCCCTGAGGTTCCTTCTAGCTTGAAGAGTTCATAAATCTATACAAATATACAAAGTGCATTGAGCTGTCCAGGTTGTCATCTTTGGGGCATGCCTTCCAGCACACCTCACTCTGTAGACCTGGTCTTTACCAGCAGTTGCCATCCTGAGGAGGGTGATGACTTGAGCACTTTTGCCATGGAAAGCCCTGCATCCCAGGAACCCCCTTAGCCTTGAGCAAACCAGGATGATTGGACAACCTGCTCATGGGACAATTGCTAGACTAGATGTGTTGCAGGGCAGTCCAGATACACATCTGTAAGGATGCAGGAGGTCTGCTAGGCTCATGGGAGCCATCCTTAGAAAGCCACCCAACATCTTCATGGGAAGTGGACTGGTCCAAGTTGTGTTACCAGGGGAAATATGTGCAATGGAGGCACCAAAGGGGTGGATACTTGCAGAAGGATCTTTGTGGCCACACTTCATCTCTACACTGACCCAGTCCCACCTAATGCCTCAGTGGCTTGCAGCCTTGACACGTGCTGAGAGGAGAGTTGTGAGTCTTGGAAGGGTACCATTTCACAGGCTAAAGAAATGGGAGGCTCCTCTGTGGAAAGAGGAAATTGGAGCAAAGAGTTGGCTGTATTGTTCATGGCTCTGTCTGAAATCACATGTTCCCTTTTGAATTCTTTGCGACCAGAAAGGTGATGGGTGGAAGGTGCTATGCAGAGTCATCCACGTGATTGACAAGTTAGAGGAAATAATTGAAGAGAAGACAGGAAGGAGCAAGAGGCCATGCATCGTGGTGAGGTGCATGCATGTGTGCCAGGCCAGAGAAGTTGACTAGAACACCCAGAAGCAGAGAGTGGCTTTTGCAGAGGGGTGGGAATGGAGGCGAAGTCGCTCTGGAGTTACACATTTAATTCAGCAAGTATTTACTCAGCATCTGTGTGCTCCGTGCAGTGATCTGTTCTAGGTGTGGGGAACACACAAAGATGATAGCCATCCAGGCCTTGTTCTAGTGCAGGGGACAGGCAGTGTGTGTGTAGTTGTAAAGCGTTTGGGTCTGCTTACTAGCTGTGTTGCCTTGAGCAAGTTACAAAACCTTTCCTTGCCTCCATTTTCTTATCTGTAGAATGGGCATAATCATAGTACCTGTCTTTTAAGAGGATTAGACTCATTTCTACATTTTAAGCACTCAAAGGATACCTGGCATATAGTCCATGTTATTATTATTGTGAGCTAATGCATAAAAAGGACCTTGGTGGTTAGCAATCATTCAATAACTGTTAGCTATTATTATTGTTGTTCTTAGTGATGTATTAAAAGGAGGCATAATGGAACTATGCTTAAAGTACAAAGATAACAAAGCCAAGGAGAAATCAGGTGAAGAATCAGGGGAAGATCACAGAAACCCACTATTGACCTAAAGAAGCTATTTGAATGGGACTGGGATGGGGTTTTTCTGCTGGGGAGAAAGGGATTCCTCGATTAAGCAGACACCATGGACACTGGCTCAAGGCCTGATGCTGTCGCTGGCAGTTGGTCTTTTAGTCTTTGGCTTCTCAGGAGTCTTCCACAGCAATTCTTGCTGCATTTGCTGATTAACACAGCACCAATAGAAGACGCTATCAGCCCCGTTTGTCATTTACAGTTCCAATCCCAGCCTTGAACTCAACACATGGCTCTATTGTTCTTCAACTACGAAAGATTTTTTTTTTTTGGTTTGGCAGTTTCACGGGATGATTTATTTATTCATTCATTCAGCAAATATGAGGAGGAACCCTTCAAAATTGGAATTGTCTTTTGGAGGACAGGCCTCTTGTCATACACTTGGAAACTGTTCCTCTGGATCAAACGGTCAACCAGAATTTTTATCCAGAAGTTCTGAGATGATCGCATCATAATTTGCAGAAGAAACATCCCGAGCTGTGGCAAAAAGGTAACTGGTTCTTCTATCAAGACAATGTAACTGCCCACACCACACTGAGTGTTCAGCATTTTTTATCAAAAAATGACATGACCTCCATGCCCCACCCTCCCTATTCAACTGATCTCACCCTGAGCAACGTTTTTTTGTTTGTTTCCCTGATGAAAATGTCCTCAAAGGGAAACATTTTGTCAATATGGAAGAGGTGAAACAAAAAACGGCAGAAGCACTAAAAGCCATCAAAATCAACGAGTTCAAAAACTGTTTTGAGTGGTGGAAAAAGCGTCTCAGTAGATGTTTTGCATCAAACGAAGAGTTCTTTGAAGATGACTGAAGTTTAAACACATGAGAATAAATACACAATTTTTAACAAATAAATTCTGGTTTTGGGGGATCCCCTTTCCTATTTATGGAGTGCCTGTGATATGCCCATCACTCTCATAGGTACTGGGCATACTGAATGGACCCCAAAATGGTAGTTGCAGGTCGAGGCTACTGCCTCATGCCAATGAGGTGGGTTAGTAGATCAACATCGAAGTGTACAGGCTGCAAGAAGGCTGATGCTTCTCTTCTATTCTCCAGCTCTCCCAAGAATCTCCCATGGGGCCCACTCTAAACAGCAACATTCAAGAAAGGGAATTCTGGGAAATGTAGTTCACCTTAGCCAAGTTGACACGTCACAAAGCCACCACACAGAGGATACGTGGGTAGGGGCGCTTAAGACTCATTTTGCTCTAACTCAGCACCTCTACAAAGAAGCCTTCTCTGAGTTAAAATCCCCCTTGCTCCTAGGTAGTCTAGGAAAAACAATCCTCATAGGACTGCTCCATCGATGATGACCCTTCAGTTGCAGTTATTTCTCAGGGTGAGTCTCCTTTGACTTTTCCAGCATCTACCCAAGTACTCAGATGGTAACTAATAGGCAGAGATTTGATTCATATTCCCTGGGGTGGAAGATGTGAGCTGCATCAATCATCATTAACTGCAGCATCATACTCAGCTATTTGACACAATAGAATTCGATTGACGTAATTATTCCATGTAATAGAACTAAAAAATTAAATAAGAGCGCATCTTTGGTAAATGGAAAAAAAAAAAAAAGCCAATGCAAGTGTAAAGTGGAAATGGAAAAAAAAAAGCTAACGCAAGTGTGAATGAATTTGATCGTTTATTTAGTCATTTATTTCACAAATATTTGTGCTCAGCATAAACTCATGAATAGGCTAAACAAGGAGGTAATGCATAAATATCCACATCACTTCTTCTTCGTATACGAATTTTCCAGATTTGTAATTTCAACTCAGTAGAAGTAGAAATATGTACAGGAATGAGACTGTCACAAGAGGAAGTGCATAAGTCTCTCTGGGAAAAACAGAAAGGCTTTGAGATGACCTAATTTCTTAACCTGTGTATAAGGTGATGGCCCCACTCTCAACCTGCAGTCTACTTGAGGGCTGACATGAATTCAAGGCAAGCTACTGTCTTATAACTGCAAACCTGGGCTGTGAAGGAAAGGCAGCAGGCAGCTGGGGTAGGGGTGGGGACAGGATTCCACCACATGGTCTCCGTCACAGCTTTGAAAAACCCAAGATCTTTTTGTGCTTCTTCCAGAAGCTGCACCGTTTCTAGAGACTTGTCTTTTCACAGGAAATGTCCTACTCAGAAATAGTGTATTTGGCAGGGAACTGTTCTCCTGCAATCTTTGCCTTTGTCTACAGCATGTTAAAATAAGAGAGCTTCTGATTCATAGGAGTTATAAAAATAATATAGTAATTACAAAGTTCACTTTCGTGACTCACGTTGCTCTACATTATGGCACTCTACAGGGAAGCCTTCTCTGAGTTAAAATTCCACTTGCTGTTTGTATTTTGAAAGTGTCAATGGGTCCAAAATGTTGGGGTTGAATCATTCTGCAACTTGGGGTTGGGGTGGGGAGATGAGGCTGGGTGCCTGGGGAGTGAGTGTTCAATGTTTATATCCCTTTAAGAGAGTTGGAAACAAATGGGCTGATTTGTCATGATTACATCATGTGTGATGCTTCATCACAGAATACCTTGTTGTGGATTTGTATTTATTTTTCTCCCTCCCGCTCCTATCTAATTGCCCTCTCCAGAATGGAGGCTTCCACTGCCTTTTGGCTTCATTAACGGCTTTCATTTTCATTAAGAGCTTTGCGCTAATGGACTGTTATAAAATGCGCAGTTGTTTCTTGCAGTCACTGCCAAATGACTCCTATCCTACTGACAGTTTTGTGCATTAGGCCAAAAAGAAGGGGAGGAAATCCAGTGGGAATGAGAAATATCCAAACAGGAGATGTACCTACCTCTGTCCTTCAGGTACTTGAGGGAAGGTGGAATCAGCATCTGTAAGTGCGTGAGTGTTTTCTTTCTGCTTCTAAAATGCCTCTTGATAGGCCAAACAGAATGAGGGAAGGCAATAGGCAGCTCGTTTTTCTCATAACATTTTGGAAATTGAGAGTTGTTGAGAATAAGACTTAAAGAGGCCTCACAAGAGAGAACACTGATAGTAATAAGATTTCACCAACCTTGCTCCGATGACACATACACTGATCTTATTGTCGTTACGAGCATCAAAACAATAGATGCTCCCTGGGTTATACTTGATATGTTGTCTGACATATGCAATGGAAGACCCAATATTTTTTATTTTAAATTCATGTATTTATTTATAGAGATGAGGCCTTGCTATGTTGCCCAGGTTGGTTTCGAACTCCTGGGCTCAGGCAATCCTCCCATCTCGGCCTCCCAGAATGCTGAGATTACAGGTACATACCACCATGCTTGACTTATTTATTTATGTATTCATGTGTTCATGCATGTATGTATGTATGTATGTATGTATTTATTTAGATGAGGTCTCACTATGTTTTCCAGGCTGGTCTTGAACTCCTGAGCTCAAGCTGTCCTCCCACTTCAGCCTCCCAGAGTGCTGGGATTACAGGCATGAGCCACTACACCTGGCCAAGGAAGGCCCAATGTTGATGAAAGTTTGCAGAATTTGCCTTTTTTATAAAGTAGGGTAGTTTCTGTACCCCTAGTGACACGGTTAAACAGAGAATATTTCAACATCTTAGAAGTTTAAGGAAGCTTAGAGATAATTAATCCAATCTCCTCACCCTTCCATTTTCTTGAAATGGGGAGATTAAGTCATGGCTAGATGTGACTTAGATGTCAGCCGTGACCACCTTGACCCTACGAGATTTGGTGAAGCTTGACAGGATCCCCCATAACTTGCTTTGAGAGAGTTAAACTCTAGAGTCCCACCCCCAGTTCTCTCTTTCTGATCCTTCTTTTTCCAGAACACCCAGAACATTCTTCCTTTCATTTCACAGAGAATGGGCCCACTCAGTTTAGGTGGCCACTCCAATGCCTTTCCCAAGCAAAGTTAAGTCTTTCTCAGACAACTGATTAGGACCAACATTTTCTCCATCAGATTACATTAGTCTTCCCATAGCATAATGTGTCTATTTTAAATAAGATCGGCTGTGCAATTAAATCCATGACTGCGTCATGATATGCTTGTGTTTTGTTTGAATTTGCCACAACTGTTTCTCTTCATAGGAGTGGGCTAAGGTCAGCCAACGTTTCCATACCTAGACTCAAGACTTAAAGTTTTTATATTAACTAATTAAAATCTTTGCAAGTAGATGGTCTTTTATGTACTCAGTATGGAGGTTAATATTAATATCTTTGCAAATGGACCAAGAACATATACAAACTTGCTGGCAGTTCTTCCTCACTGTGTAACTACATTCACGTCCGTTTTCCCTCTATTAAATAAAAGATATTGGTAAATTTTATATTCTCGCATATTTGAAACATCGGAGCTGGAATCGGTTTGCGTTTGTGTTTGAATATGCAAATTGTAAAGGGTCAGGGCTCTGGCTCTTATATTTTATGCAGGATATTTTGTTCATCACAAGCCTATAATGTCAAATAATCATCACAAGGATTTACAAAGCTCAGACTGAGAAAGGTCACCAAAATGTATAAGTTGACTTTGAGAGTTGCTACTGTAGGCTTGAAATAAGGATGATTAAATCTTAAACCTTCACTAAAGTTTGGAAAAGCATGGCTGGATTTGAGTTTTAAAGACCCAGGGATGATCAGCCTCTTCTTTCCGTCATGCCCTTGTCCCAGTTCAGCTCCTCAATACTGTCTTTAAAAAGACTATTAAAAAAAAAAGACTGATTCTGTCAGTATTTAAAACATGCAAAGTGAGACAGAGAACGATTCGGGAAATGAAAAGCCAAATTTGAAAATGTTCCTAGATCCCAAGATGCAAAGCATCTTGGAGGTGTAGAGAGAGTGGCTGCATGGGATAGCTCCAAGCTCAGCAACATGAAAAGGCAGAGTGTGTACCGAGTCCTTGAAACAGCTTTCTTCCCAGAAAGGGCCGATTGCAGTTGGATGCCATCCAGAAAATTGTGCTTGAAGGCTACTTCCTGGAACAGGTAGCCTCAGAATTCCAGGATGTGTGGGCAGTGGAGGAAGTGCTGGTGAGTTGAAGGCATCTGAAGGGAAGTGATTGACACCCTGGAGATTGGACAGCGTGCAGAGGGCATGCTGTTATCATCTGATATAACTGAACAAGAACGCGTGGAATTCCACCCGCTGCCCATAACTATATGGTACTACAGACTGCCTTAAAACAAGGGCTATTTAATTATGGCCAGCCAGGTCAATTAGAGAGAAAACCGTGAAACAATGAATGGAGTGTTAGCCATCTGTGGAATCTGATGTTGAGAAATGACCATGAAACCATGAGCTTCAGAGCTCAGCAGACTTGAAGTTAGAACCCTGACTCTATTCTTATCTGCTGGGTGACTTTGGGCAGGTCATTTGACCTCGCTGAACCTCATTCTTCCTAAGGTGGGAATGAAAATGAGAACCTTCTCTTGGTGTTGTAGAAATAAATGAATGGGCATATGTGAAGCAGCTAGTAGAGTAGCTGGCACGAGGCAAACCCTCAGTAAATGTCTTTTTCCTTATTTTCTTTCAGTTTCTTTATTCTTCCCCCATCATTGTTCTCCTCTTCGCTTCAGGCTCCTGTCCTGTGCCACATTTCTTCAAATCTGTGTTCTCAGTCTGCTGTCACACTGTCCTTTTCATGGAACTGGATGACAAAGGCTTTAAGTGTCATCTAACCCAGGCATAATATCTTTAGCCTTCTAAAGGCAACTTTGGGAAATTAGAAAGTCACTGTGACCCAAAGGAATGAATCTCTAATGGCAGAATTTCTAGTTTCTGACTTGCTAGTTGGTATAGGAGGCAGTTTTATCTGGGGATAGTCCTATCCTGGTCTCATACCTTATAATTTTCTGAGCATTTTTGCCCTTTTCTTCGTGTGGTCTTTGTCTATCTACTTGTAAAGCCAGCCTGTCTGCAAAATGGAGGACTCCCCAAGACCACTTTAGTCAGAGGTCAGGATAATTTACACTTGCCATGCCAGTGGTCTGTGTGCAGCAAGGTTGTGCATAGCTTTATTAGTAAGTGTACTGTGCTGGGCCCTTCCAAAGATTATGTTTCTTGATTTGGTCCCTTGATAATTTGCAGGTACTAATCTAGTTGTTGCTGGAGAGCATCCGAACTCAAGGTCAGACTCTTTCTCCCTGGATTGTTAGGCATTAGATTGGCAGGGTCTTGGACTCTGGTAAGTTCTGCAGACCTGGGGGAGGCTGGTCATCCAGCCAGGTGCAGGGTAAAAGAATTATGGGGAAGCAGTGTTTTTGTAAGGGAGCCCTAAGAGGTCAGTGTCTTGAGGGATTTGTGCTGTAACTTCCAAGTCCAAATTCAACAGAGATTTATTGAGTGCCTACTATGTGCCAGGCACCATTCTAGGAATTGGAAATCTGTCAGAGGATAAGATGGGGAAAAAAAAAAAAATCCCTGCCTTTGTGGGCCTTGTATTCTAATGGGAAGGTGGAGATGTATACACATAAAGAAAAATCACAATAAATACATGAGATAGAGACATAATAGATGTTGGTAGGTGATGTGTGCTATAGTGGAGAAAAAAATTGATCAGAGGCTGTGCATGGTGGTGCACGCTTAAAGCTCCAGCCACTTGGAAGGCTGAGGCAGAAGAATCACCTAAGCTCAGCAGGTTGAGGCTGTGGTAGCCATGAGCGTGCCATTGCACTCCAGCCTGGGTGACAGAGTGAAACTCCAACTTGGGAAAAAAAAAATGATCAGGGGAAATGGGAGTTGGGAGTGTGGGCGAGGGACAGAACACAACTTTCTGGAAGGTAGTTAGAGAGACCTCACCGAAATGAGATATCTGGATATTTGACTGACTATGACATAAGGGGTGGCCATACAGATCAGGAATTAGGATGGGCAGTGGCTAGTCTCAAGCAGTCTTCTTGCCTCAACTTCCCAAAGTGCTAGGATTACGGGTGTGAGCTGCCACGCCCGGCCAGTATTAAATTATTGAGGACATGTGTTTAAAAACTTTTTACTAATGAGGTGGGACATTTTAAAAGTTTATATGCCACTGCCTGAATGTAATAGTAATCAAGGAGTCCTTGTCTTTGTCCTTGCTGAGGTAAGATAGATACCCAGCTTGCCTAGGGTAGAAGAAATCACTTTTTAAGGATTCCAACAACACTTGCTGGAGCACCTATTAGGGCTGAGCATTTCTATTTATTTATGTCCTTATTATTTTTTTAGAGACGAAATCTCACTATGTTGCCCAGGCTGGTCCCAAACACCTGGGGTCAAGCAATCCTCCCACCTCGGCCTCCCAAAGTGCTAGGATTCCAGGCATGAGTCACCATATCCGACCCGGGACTGAGCCTTTTTGTCAGCATCCTATCCTCATAGCAACTCTAGGAGGTTGGACCAGAGAGTCCCTCCCCATGATGGGAACAGAAAAGGGGAGGCAAGTTGAAGGTGGGCACAGAGGGGGATCCTTTTCAGGAGCCCCCCAGTGACCCACCAATAACCCTCACTCAAATAAACTAGGGGAGGCATCATCCCAGGCTCCCAGCCCAAGCCCGCCCTTCTGTCGCTTACCCCACCACATTCCTGATGTGAAATTCACGCTGCTTTCCTTCCAAATCCCTTGAGTTTCAGAAAACATTCTTCTAATCTCGGCTCTGCACTTGAGACAATACAAATAATTGGGCGATGTCAAGTGGTGGGCAGTGGCTCCCTTGGGAGGAAAAAGCCTGTTGCATTTTTTTTTTTTCTAGTTTTCTCTCCCTTTTAGGCTTTCATAGGAAAACCTCACGTTTCACCTGTGGGCTAAGGTTGTCTGGCACTCTGTCAGCTTGCTAATGTCAGTAGTTATCATACATTGATCTGTGATTTCTTAAGGTAGAGTGGACAAAGCTTGAGGGCCAGGACTCCGCCTGAGCTGCTCCGGGCACACTTTCTACCACTCTCACTGATGGAGTCATGACTCATATCATTCGTACAACAGCTTTAACTCACCAGTAAAATAAAACAAAACAGGGCCATTAATTAAACAGCTTACAACAGTCAGGTCCAAAAGAAAGGCAGCTGTCACCTGACCCCGGCCCACCCGCCTTTAGTATGCTGAGTTGGTGAGAAGTATGAAGAGGCTGCGGTCCTTAGGGGGGCTCCTGAGGCCTGTGAATCACGACAAAAATGATTCCAGAGGTGGAAGCCCTCTCTGCGTGGAGAGCCCTGTCTCCGGCTCCAAGAGGTTTGAATCTAGGAACAGCACAGGCCATCAGTTTGGCCGAATGTGCAGGCTTGAGGCTAGAGAGTGTCACCAAGGTAACCAGGACCCCAACTCTGAAGGTTTTGCTTGGGTTCACAAAAGCCTCTGGCTTTCTGTTTTTAAAAGGAACTCTACAAAGTAGACTCAGGGAAATGTGCTTTGGAGCTATAGCCTTCAAAATCCAGAGCTCCTCAGAGTCCCTGGGGAAGCAAGTTAAATTCAGATTCTTGAGTCCCCTCCCTTGAAGAGTCTGATTTAGTAGGTCAGGGATGGCAGCCCGGTATATGCATTTAATGTGATGGTTGGTTTGTTTATTTTTGGATGTGGGTGGTTCGAGAGACCACCCTTTAAAGAATCGCCATGTTTTACTTGGAGTCGGGGGTGAGGCTGGAACTTGGGTTCTTGGAAACGGTCTGATTACCTTTAATGCGCTAATTATCCATTTGCAAGTAGATGACTTTTCTCATTTTCCCTTGGTCCTTGGTAGACTTACGGCTGTCCCTGTCTTCCCAGACCTGAGTTTCAACTGGTATTTTATAGAGAAGGGTCTTATTCTGTCATCCAGGCCTGAATGCAGTGACATGATCATAGCTTCCTGCTTCCTTGAACTCCTAGGTTCAAGTGAAACTCCTGCTTCAGCCACTTGAGTAGAGGGACTACGGCAAGTGTCACTATGCCTGCCTATTTTTTTTTTTTTTTTTTGGTAAAGATGGGATCTCACTAAGTGTCCAGGCTGGTCTCTAACTCGCTCAAGTGATCCTCCTGCTTCAACCTCCCAAAGTGCTGGGATTTCAGATGTGAGCCACTGTGTCTGGCCTGAATTGGTATTTTAGAATGAAGAAAGGAAAGTTAAATAGATTAATTTATTCATCAGGTGTGCACTAAGCATTCACTTTGTTACCAGTTCTGTTCTAGGCACTTGGGATGAACAGAGTGAATAAGATCAAGACCCTGCTCTCATGGAACTTCTAGGAGGCTTCTGGGTCTATATTTATGGACATAAAGGAGTCCCTTCCCTGAAGCTCTAAGACAATTCCAGAGCTTTAAGTTAGTAAGTGTGTGCTCAGCAGAACTTATACAGAGATCTTTTGCTCCTTACTGTATGGATGAGGAGGGTAAGAGCCTTTATAGGTTGAGCAACTTGTCTAAGGTGACTCTTAGTCACAGAGATATAACAGGTAGGGTGTCTTTTCAGTTTATGGCATGTTGGAAGGCTCAATATCCATATACAGCCACCGCAGGGCTCCCTCATATTGACTCTCCTGTGAGAGAGCTTCCGAGAGTATGGGTAGAGGACAGAGTTCATTGAACTGAGACAATGACTTTCTGCTAGGACTAGGGCAGCTCCCTGAACTCTATGGGCCTCTGTCTCTCCATGTGCAACTTTCAGTTGTCTTTGGGTCATGTCTATGGCTATAGTCCAGGTCCTGCTGCAATTTTCTAGAATTCCAAATTTTCTGGAATTTTCTAGAATTCAGTCTAAGCCCTGCCTTTTGGTGTCTGCCTCAGTAGGATCTTGTGATGTGGAATGATAGCCAGTTGTAACTTCCCTTCTGGGGGCTGGCATCAGATATGCCTTCATGGCAACAGACATATGCATGGATGAAGAGCAAAGAACCACATGGAAGCAGGGGTTATGGGAAATGTATGACCTCCCTGCCTTTGACCTTGAGCTCAGAATTGCCACCTATCTTCACATCCTACAAATTCTGGCATCCTGGAGCAAAGAGCTGCTCACCTGTTTTAATTATGACTTTGGTTGGATTGTAGGTACCAGAGATAGTTAATGAAAAAGGCAATGGGGGTTGTGAGAAAAAGGGAAGGGAAGGGGGACAGAAGGAAAGCAAAGGGGACAACAGGTTTTGGAGATGATAAAGTAAGTGCTCTTCTCTGTTTAGGGACAGCCTCCGGCCTCCATCACAGGGAGGGGGCAAGCCATGTGCCCACGCACAGGGCTTACTCTGGGGTTTCAAAGGCAGTCTAGCCCTGTGTATTATTAGACAGCACACTGGAGATCTTCTCTAAGTATTTACATTCTAAATAAAATTTAGCTTTCTCAAGCACCCCAATTATTTCTAGGTGCATAGCTAAAACATTATTCACCCAAGTGGTTAGGGCCACAGTTTTTTTAAACTTTCTTTGTTCAGAGGACCCAGAGATGAATTGATGAATAAGGAACCCTTGGGGAAATGACATATGTGGGTCTGGTGGACGCACAGTCAGAGTCTCAGATGCTGAAGGTGATGGGTCAGAGTACCCATGGGGAGGTGGGCTGGGGGTGGGTGGGTGAGGGTGGAGAGTGGGGTGTGGGTTTTGCACATTCCTCTCTTCCCTTTGGTGAACAGGCTGTTATTGCTAGGAGTGAGCCAGACCTTTCTGTCTCCAAGTAATCAATCATTCCCAACAGAGTAAGTGTCGTCCACTGATGTATTTGTGACTTCTACCAGCACTGCCCTTTATGGTGCTTCTCTGTAACATTTCCCTTCAAGCTACACCATCCCACACGGAAGCCACTAGTTGCTTGCCACTATTTGTATTCCAACTGATTAAAATGAGACACAGTTTAAAATTCAGCTCCCTAGTCTCACTAGTTTCAGGTGTTTATAGCCACACTTGGCCAGTGGTTCACCTAATGGACAGTGCAGAATGGTGGAACATTTCCCTCACTGCAGAAATTTCTATTAGATGGAGCTGCCTTCAAGTCCTGTCTTCAGGGCCTAGAACCCCAGTGGGCCTGTGTTTGCAGGTGGGGAAAGGGGCCGTTTCTTATCAGTGGACCACATAGTTGCCATACGGCAAGCCACTGGATGGTCACTGATAGGCCAAGGGGGCCGAGGGTGGCACAGAACCTGTTGGGTTTACAAAAATGGGTAAAATCTATTACAGTGGAAGCACAATGACTGATCACCTCAGAGCGAATTAGATGAAAAAGAAATAAGAGAAGGCGTTGGGATTGCAAACTTGTAGGCACTGGGACTTTTAGGTTTAAATATTGGACTTGACGCTTTAATTCTTAAAGGGCCCTTCAGGGTAATTTTATTCCCCTTATTTAGAAAAAAGGAAATTCAGTTTCTGAAAGGTTGGGTGACCTGCCCAAGGCGGTGGAAGTGGTTAGGGTCACACTAGGATCTAATGCTTCTGACTTTGAATGATTTGCTTTTTGTATTGGACCAAATTGCCTGTCAATGAAAAGGAAATATTACGGCCTGATTGATTCTGTAGTTCTCTGTGATCAAACAAGTTGCTTTTCTCATCTGACAAGAACCCCTGTCAGGGCAGATAGACAATTTGTCTAGGCGATGGTTGGCCCCACGAAGCCTTGTGACACCCTAGTTGGAGAAGTTGAAGGGAAGAGGGAAATATTAGTTGAATCTTTTTTACCCCATGCTGGGCACCTTGCCGGGTCTTCTAAATGCATTGTTGCATGGGAGCAGGCATTGTTTTTCCATTTTAACAGATGAAGAAACCGGAGCTCAGAAATGTTTAGAATCTTACTCCAAGTCTCAAAGCTAGTAAGCTGATCCGATGGGCTATAAATTTAGGTACATACTACTCCGAAGACTTGTATCTGTACCATTCCAAAGATATGTAACAAGTAGACCTGGCTGGTAGTGACAAGGCAGGGGACCTGGGCCCTTGGAGAGGTGATGCATGGATACCATTGACTGTGTGTAGTGGTGGAAGGTTGGCACAGCGTCAAAAGGCCCCAGGTCACCCCTCTTAGACATGGATTCTTCTGGACAAGCGTGTGAGAAAAAAAAATAGCTTTGGGGTGAGGTGCAAGTGGGCCTACCAAATTCTTTGGAATCCAACTGTATGAGTCAAGAAGGAACCGCCTGTTTACTAGCAGTTGCCGATTGTGGTCACCTCTGTAATCCTAGCACTTTGGGAGACAAAGGCAAGAGGATTTGCTTGAGTCAGGAGTTCGAAACCAGCCTAGGCAACATAGCAAGACTCCATCGCTACAAAAAATAAATAAATAAATAAATAAATTAGCTGGGCATGGTGATATGCACTTGTAGTCCTAGTTACTTGGGAGGCTGAGATGAATGGATCACCTGATCCCAGGAGTTCAAGGCTGCAGTGAACTATGATCATTGGTAACAGTGAGATTTTGACTCACTCTGTGCATATGTGGGCCCTTAAGATGAGCTCCTTGGATGCTGGGATCCCAAATAGAAGTAAGTATCTTTATGTAGCTGCATTGGTCCAGGGACTTTCTTAATGAGGACTAGGAGGGCCAGATTTTCTGGAGTTTATAAAGAAGGGAAAAGTAGCCAGAGGGCAGTGAGAAGGAGAAAGGGGCCCTTGGCAAAGAGAGGAGGAAAATCCAAAGGGAGGTGGAAAGAGAGATTTTATCTTATTTCTTTATTTTTGTATTTTTATTGCTATTTCATATTTTGGGGCTATATGTGGTATTTTGCTACATGTATGCAGTGTGTAATGATTAAGTCAGGCAATAAGAAAGATTCTGGGCTCTCCCTTTTGTCTCAGAATCTTTGGTAACTGGGCAGATGATTTGTATTCTGCCAACAGCTTAAATTCATGGAGGCAAGAATGGATGAGAAGATGGCAGAAAAGAATGCTGTTCATGGCTTAGAAAGCAGGTCTCATCCAATGGAGTGTATTAGTTCCTGGTAGACAAGCATGTCTGGGAAATACAGGTCATCAAAAGCTTAGTTTGCACCTGTAAGCCCAAAGGGAACTGAGAAAACCAGCCACCAACTTGGCAGGCAACAGAATTGTCTCTTCCAAGATGGTGAGTTTAGAGAAGCCTGCCTTTTCCCCAAGGGATCCATTCAGCCTTGCTGAGACCATCTCTGAAGATGGATGTTTCCTTTACCAGGTATAGCCTTAGAGGAAGGGACTCTTGGGAGTGAAGCCAAGTATCTACCTTGGGGCAGGGGAAGTGTATCAGTTATTTATTGCAGAATAATAGAAAGAGTGTCTATACCAGCAGTCTATTCCTCATGATGTAGAAGATTGACCCAGAAGTTTGCCCCTTGTCTATCACTGGGGTCGCTTGTGCAGTTGCATTCATGTGGAAGATAGGCTGGGCGCCTTCAAGAAGGTCTCTCTTGCACATCTGGAGCCTTGGTGTTGCCTGGAGGCTGAGCCCCTTGGTTCTCTTCCATGTGGCTTCTTATCTTCCTGGGTCTTTTCTTGTAGTTCTTCAGACTGGTAGGATGGCCTGGATGTCCTTGTACCATGTTGGTTGGGTTCTAAGAGAATGAAAATAGAATGTGTCAGCTTTTTTAAGGGCTGGGCCTTCAGACTTGCTTTGATCAGTAGAAAATGGCATAAGTGATGGGTAGGAGACATAGACCACCTCTCTTGGTGGGAGGCACTGTTGGCAGCCATACACTAAACTCTTATAGGAAGTATAATACTTCTACACCTGCTTAGTCCAGCTAAACATTACCAGGCTTTTCCTTGGGAGGGTTAAAACAGTTAGCTAATAAAAATATAGGATATCCAGTTAAATTTGCATTTCAGATAAACAATGAGTTAGTTTTTAAATGGTAAGTATACACCATAAAATATTTGGCACGTACTTATATTTAAAACAAATGTTTGTTGCTTATTAGAGATTGAAGTTCCACTGGACAATTTGTGTTTTATTTCTCAAAAAAGTTTGTGTTTTATTTCTCTTTGATAATAGTGCCTCTCCAAGGGTAAGATTCCCACAGGAGGAGAAGTGGGAGCTGCAGGAGGGAATTGGTGTCCAGAGTCTGTAGTCCGAGGCATGGATAGTTTGAAAAAGCCCCCTAGGAAAGTGTTTCTCAAATTCTTATGTGCACATGAATCACCTGGGAAGCTGATTAAAATACAGATTCTGATTTAGAAGGTTTGGGGGCTGGGCATGGTGGCTCACACTTTGGGAGGCCTAGAATGGAAGATTCCTTAAGCCCAGGAGTTCAAGACCAGCCTGGGCAATATGACAAGATCTCATCTCTACAAAAAGTCAAAAAAATTAACTGGGCATGGTGGCATGCTCCTTTAGTTTCAGCTACTTGGGAGGCTGAGGCAGAAGGATTGCCTGAGCCCAGGAGGTTGAGGCTGCGGTAAGCTGTGATTGTGCCACTGCACTCCAGTCTGAGTGACAGAGTGAGACTCTAACTCGATAGATAGATAAATAAATAGATAGATAGATAGATAGATAGATAGATAGATAGATAGATAAATGAAATTTTGGGGTAAGACCTGAGATTTCATATTTCTAACACGCTCCCAGGTGTTGGTCCCTGGACTGCACTTTGAATAACAAGAAGCCAGATCTGGAAAGGCCCAGAAAGGAAGCAATTTTGTCTTTGCAGGTCATAGAGCCTCCTTTACAACTAGTTAACTCTGGAGTTGTATCAAGAAAGCAGTCCTAAAAATATGCAAGCAGACAGACGTGGCTGTGTTCCAATATAATTTTATTCTCAAAACTAGATGGTGGGCAGGATCTGGCCTGTGGCAGGCTGTCATTTACTGCCCCTGAGTTGTTTAATCCCCATGTGCTCCCTTCTCTAAAGCATCATTCTCTGCCCCTGAGTTGGGTGACCCCCATGTGCTCCCTTCTCTAAAAACCTTCTGTGCTGCAGGGAGGGGCAAGCTTGTCCTAGAAGGCTATGATTTCAGAGTTCGAGGATGGCACTAAATCCCTCACACCAAACTCACATCTCTCTCTGCTCCCAATTACTTCAGGTCTTCAGCTAATATTTGGTTCTTTATTGAAATGCAAATTCCCAGAACTGGGAATCCCTTTAAGCTGATAAACAGCCTTTATAGCCCAGGATCCCTTCTTAAGGGGGAATAGAGGACTCCAGAATAGGGAAGTTGGGCTCTAACTCATGTCTGCTTTTGCCTAGGGAAGGACAGCTGGTTTTTACTGTTTTCCACCCTTAAGTAAGCTTGCCAATGCTGACAATTAGAATATTCATCTTACTCAAAGGTATTGAGGTATGTGAACGTGAGTTTGCTTGATCAACTGTCTTGCTTTGCCTGGGAGGGAGGGATTTCCTGGGATGTGGAACTTTAAGTGCTGAAGCCAGGACAGTCTCAGGCAAACGGGGATCGAGAGAGTGAGGAAGAAAGTCAGGCAGCCCTCAGACTGTCAGTTTCCATAATGATTTGGTGACAGCACACATATTTCCACTGAACTCAAAAGATGGTTAGAAGATTCTCGAGAGACTATCCATTTTATTCTACTTGAACTTGAGAAATACATGTCATTCTGTACTTTTAGGAAGGCTCTGTTATAGGTGACATAGGCATAGGGCACTGCTTTCTATAGGGTTTGGGAAAGGCTTGTTAGAGCCACATTTTGTGGTACTCTCTGCAGTCAGGCACATAGCTGCTTGGATTGTGACAGTAATAGCAATAGTGATTATAAGTAGCAGTGAACATTTATTGGGTGCCTCCTCTATGTCGGATAAATCGTGTGTTTCACATTCATTATCTTATTAAATGCTCTCACAGCAAACCTATGAGCTAGGTACTATTATTTTCACAATTTTATAGAAAATTACATTGTAGTTTAGAGAGTTGTGTTGACTTATCCAAAGTTACGTGGCTCACACATTGGTGTTAAAACCCTCCAGAGCCTGAATTCTTAACTATTCACAAGTTCATGGCACCAGTGCCTTTCCAGTATTTTTCTCTAGCCTCAGGATCCTTTTCTTGGTCTCCTCCCAGGTGTAGTGGGAAGCACACAGTGGCTACATGTGTGGTTTTTTGTTTGTTTGTTTGTTTTGAGTTGGGTGTCTCACTCTGTCACCTATATTGGAGTGCAGTAGCACGATCACAGCTCACTGTGGTCTTGTCCTTTTGGGATCAGGCAATCCTTCTGCCTCAGCCTCCTGAGTAGCTGGGACTACAGGCATGTACCAGCATGCCTGGCTACTTTTTTTTTTATTTTCTGTAGAGATAAGGTCTCACTGTGTTGCCCAGGCTGGTCTTGAATTTCAGGGCTTAAGCCATCTTTCCGCCTTGGCCTTCCAAAGTGCTGGAATTATAGACTTGAGCTACTGCACCTAACTTCTATGTGATTTTGATAGGATATTTTACCTCACTGACCCTGTTTCCTTGTATGCTTAAAAAAATGACAGAGGGTGGTAAATAACACTCAGATTGCTCATTTCTTTCTCCATCCCCTATTCCCCTCTTTTGCCACAGTCATAATTGTCTCATTCTGCAGGGCAATGTTCTACCACTAAAGGAAGTTTGGTGTAGTTCCATGGTTCTCAAAGTGTGGTCACCAGACCAGCCACAACTGGACACAATTAGAAATGGAAATTTCCTGAGTGACAGCCCAGACCTACTGAATGAGAAACTCCCAGGGACCCAACAGTCTGTTGCACAGTGAGGTTTAAGAACCATGAATTTAACAAAAAGAGATTGGGGTTTCAAGTCAATGGAACCAAGTTGAATTTTACTTCTGCTGTCTGGGTGATGCTTACGTCAAACCTGTGCGATGGACTGTCTGAACTCTTGTTTCCTCTTTCCTAATGTGGAACATCATAATCTCACAGTTCTACCTAGGGTCAGGGTTCAATGAGAAAATGGTGGGAAAATATATTTTTAACATCAAAGTATCATTTTCGTTATTATCCTTCTGTGGCACCTTTCTCTCATAGCGCGTGTTCTGCCTTGTGGCTGTAGTATAATCCCTGCAGAAATGGATTTTCAGCTAAGAAAGGGTAAAACAATCGGCTAGATAAGTAATATTTATATAGCAGGTCACTATCATTAGAGTACTTTCAAATGATTTTATTTAATTCTTACACCAGTTCTGTGAGAGAGAATCTTACGGAAGCTCTGAGGTTTGGAGTGTTAATGACTTGCCGAGTTGCCACCACAAGTGTGTGACAAAGCGAAGGCTTAAATTCGGTCTCAATTAAAAATCCAGCACTTCCTCAAGACCACTCTGATTAAAATCAGAGACCAAGTGCAGGCAGCTGCTAGAGCAAACCACCCTCCAGCCTGTCGTTCTCCACCTTGGCTGCAGGTTGCAATTACCTGGGGAGACGTTCAAAGTCCCCCAACCAATTAATCAGATTCTCCAGGCTTGGGACCCGGGCATCAATATGTTGTAAATTCCCCCCCGGAGATTCAGTGCAGTGAAGGTTGAACACACGGCTTTAAACTCCTGGCAGTTCTGTTAGACGGGGATGCTCGACTCTCACTGCATAATACAACCGTCTGAGGGACCCTAAAAAAATTCCTGTGCCCTGCCTCATCCCAGATCCCTGGATTGGGATCTCTAGGGTGGGTAGCTACTGTTATTTTTTTAATTCCTCAGATGATTCTACTACACAGGTAGGGCTGAGAAGCACAGCATTATGCCGTCTTTTTTTTGGCTCCAAGCAGGCCTGCTAACCATCACAAGGGGGCCCTCCTCTCTCTAGTTCTGGCCTCATCACTGGGCAAAAAAGCATTTGTTAAAAATGCACATGTGGCCAGGTGTGGAGGCTCATGCTTGTGATCCCAGCACTTTGGGAGGCCAAGGCAGGAGGATCACCTGAGACCGGGAGTTTGAGACCAGCCTGGGCAACATAGTGAGACACCTCTGTTTCTACAAAAAAATTTTTAAAAATCGGCTGGGTGTGGTGGCTTGTGCCTGTACTCCCAGCTACTTGGGAGGCTGAGGTGGGAGGTAATACTTGAGCCTAGGAGTTTGAGGCTGCAGTGAGCTATGATCACACCACTGTACTCTAGCCTGGGCCACAGAACAAGATCCCATCTTTTTTTTTTTTAAAAAGCACACACATGTGAGTTTTTCCTCTTCCTTGTTCACCACCAGAAGGTAAGCAGCTGCTGGATGAAGAACCATGTCTTTGGAACCACACCCAACGTTTCTACTACAAGGCGTATGAGAGCCTCTCAACCAATGTGTGCCCACACATATACCAGTCAGTCATGCCAAAGTTTTCTAAACAGGTAGCCAAAACCAGAGAAAGAGATGCTGACTTTATTAAAATTCCCTTGGGTGCATCCACTGCCTCACAGCACACGCTCATTAATATAGCGGAGTAGGCATCCTGTTTTTCTCCTGCACGTGACACTCATGTGCAGAAGATGGCTGGTACCGGCATTCGGGGTGGAGCAAGCAGCCTCGCTCATGCAGCTGCTTTGGCCCGAGACCTTTTGGGGCACTTTGATCACCAGATCTTAAATGGGGACTGTGTCCCCTTGCTTTGTTCTGAAGTCCAGCTTTCTTGGAATGGTGGTGCATGGACAGGACTCTGCGTGTCCTCCGGCCACCTGCTCATACAGTGTCCATTGTGAAGTTGGTGCCTTGGACCTGCTGGGGGGGTGCTTGTTACAAATGCAGGTTCCCAGATGCCTTCCTGTTCTCAGAATCTCTGAAAGTGGGTTGCAGCTGGGAATTTGAATTTTTAGCAAGCTCCCTGGTTGTCGCCTGTGTGAACACACTTCTAAAGTGTGAAGAGCCACTGTGCTAACAACTTTGGCGTGGTCTAGAAACCCTGGATCCACCAGTTATTAGGAGTAAACCAAGAAAGACTCTTAGCCTGTAGAGAATTGTGTTGGGGCCAGGCATGGAGGCTTACACCTGTAATCCCTGCACTTTGGGAGGCCAAGACAGGAGGATTGCTTGAGCCCAGAAGCTCAAGATCAGCCTGGGCAACATATCAAGACCTTGTCTTTATAAAAAAAAATAAAAAAGATAAGCTGGGTATGGTGGCACATGCCTGCAGTCCCAACTACTCAGGAGGCCGAGGCAGAAGGATTACCTAAACCCAGGAGGTCAAGACTGCAGTGAGCTGTGATTGTGCCATTGCTTCCTGGCCTAGGCAAAAGAGTAAGACCCTGATTCAAACAAAAAAAGAATTGTGTTGGGAGAAAATGGATCAGGTAAGTCAAGAGAAGAGGGAATTATGGCGTGTCTGGGGAATAGGATGAGAGTGTATGCATGTGTGTGTGTGTGCGCGTGTGTGTGTGTGGGTGCACATGCCTGTGGCCCAGACCTGGGGGGCCACTGTTTGCTGCTTACCTATTCATAGCCAATTGCTTTCATTGTTCCTCACTTTATTAGCTTTTGCCAAGTAGTTCAGCTTTTACTCAGGGCACCCGGGTTTATGGCAGCAATATTTCTCACAGTGTCAGAGATAAAATATCAAGCTAATAACAGACTCCCTGCTAATGTAAATCGCACAAGGAAGGCAATCTTATTCAGGAGGAAGTCCTACCAGGGAATGCTAAGTCTTAAGATTTCGAGAAAGCAGTCGGTGAGATTGGATACACTTTGCGCTTGCTAAGAAGATAAAATAAATGATTTGTGTTAAGTAGTAGCAGCTGCAGAAAAGAGCATTTTCCTACACCTGCCTCTTCCCAAGAGACGTGGGGCTCCCGGGGGCTCAGGCAAAAGGCCAGAGGCTTAACTGTGGGATGGAAGGAGTGACTTCTCTTCTTCTCCCCCCCATTCATTGTCACTTCCCAACCTCTCTTGGTGGAGCAAGCCAGTTGGTCTCCCCATGTGTTGCAAAGAGGAATGCATTTCAGAGTGATGGGGGACCCGGGAGGTCTCCTGGCAATCTCTGAGATCCCCTCTCTCTCTTTGTGGGTACATTCAGGCCCCTGCTGGCAAATCTACTGCTGCCACTTGTTGCAGGAAATTTTAACAAGACCTAGGGAAGCTGAGGCTTGAAAAAACTGCAGGTAGCAAAGATGCTGCTTTTCTGTGCTGTCAGATCCCTGGGGATAGGCCTTGAGTGTCGCACTTTCTCAAACTCTGAAGGGCCTGGGGCGGATATGTCAGGAATGCCTGAGAAGATGGAGTTGTTTTTAAATGGGGGGGCTTTTAAGGGCTGTGACTCTGGCCTTGGGGATGTCTGGGAGTCTGGGAGGTGATGTTCTGGAGAGGGAGAGGCCACGGATGCTGGCTCAGTAATAAGGACCTGAAACTAAACACACACGGGGCCCTGTCGCAGGGACATCTTCTGTTGCATTATCGTCCCAGTGCCCAGAAGGCCACTGTCTGGTCCCTGACTGCAGCCTCGACCCTGCTCTTGCCCATCTTGGGGTCACCAGAATCAGATGTTCATCTTCCCAACACCAAAATGTTGCGAGGTCCCACCCTTATTACCTCCCTCCCAAGCGCGTCTCCTGGCCCCAGGCCTACTCAGTAACTCACACAACAGCTTACTGTTTCTGCTGGGGACAAATTGGAGGGAAATACCAGGCTCTGTGTGAGTCAGAGTCAGAGTCAGCCTCAGAAATAGTCTCATTGACTCCTTGAAACAGTTGCAGTGGTCCTATGGTATCGGGAGTAGGTATTAGGGTCCCCATTTTCTAGGTGAGGAAACAGGCTTCATGAGGTTAAGTGCCTTACCCACGCTCACACAGAGAGTGCAGAATGCAGCTGTGACAAGATGAGGTCTTCTGACTTTTAAATCTGTGATTCTTCCAGTACTCCCTCACCCAGCAGATCCTTGCATGGTTACCACACTGTCTGCGCATGCTCAGATAATGCTTTCCAAACCACATAACCTACCACACCTCCTTGCCACGAGATGTGTGGCTGAGACATGGACAGCCCTGAGACTAAATGCCTGCCACGAGATGTGTGGCTGAGACATGGACAGCCCTGAGACTAAATGCCTGCCCCCCAGTGGGCAGGGGACACAGAGATTCTCTACCTGGGACACCAATAGGAAGGAGCCGGAGGGGGTGGATTGTGGGCAGTCTTGTCCACTAGATGCGAAAAGAGAAGCAGTCACATTTTTGCGGGCAGGGAAGGAATGAGGGCTTTGCTGACAGCCAGGGTGATGGATGGTGTGGGAGACTGCATGGGGCGTGAGGAGTAATGTGATAGAGGGTGCACATTACGGGCAATTACAATTTGAATAAGTTATCAATGGAAAGAAGTAAAGGAGTGGAAGGCTGTTTTATTAACCCCCTGAAGTTACGTTCACAGCATTTGGAAAAAGTTTATGAATTGCCGTGAATTACAAGCCCGGTGACAAATGTGGATGCCGGCAGAATCCCTGATTGCAGCTTCTGGAGCAGGCTGCAATGTTTTATGGGGACGATTTAAAACAACAGTCCTATGTGTTTAAAAACTTCAAAGGAGGAAGAGAAAGAAAAAGCTCAGGGAGCCTAGGGAATTTTCCTGCTGGTAAGCAAACTTTGCTGTAATTCCTACCTATGATATTTCAGTGTTATCTGCTTTTTTTTTTTCTTTTGATATTTACATTTCTCCAGGCGTAATGCCTGGGGCTAATGTGTGCTGTGTGTTATCCCAAGGAGTGTTTTACCAAGTCGCTCTCTGGAAGAGGATGGAGCTCCCAACGGAAACAAAGCCAGCAGAGACAGGACAATGTATAGCTACGTTCTAAGTTGTGACTGCACTGAAATCCTTCCTCCATCCTCCCACCCATATTCCTGTTTCCAGATAGTGAAAGGTACAGTGGAAACTGAGGCATGTATTCCTGCTCGAGGACTTCCCAGAGCTCTGCTGTCCTCCAATAGACCTGACCCTGTGGTGCCATAACTCCTGACCATATGCTGTCCCCACCACCAGTTTAGAGCTTCTCAAGGCCTCTGTCTCTGTGGCACTGGACACAGCTTTCAGGTTAGAATCAGGAGGCTTTGGTTGTATTTGAGACCTGCTGTGGACTGGCTATGTACTTAGTATATCAGAAGCTTGTGATTTCCTCACTGCTGAAAGGGAGGTAAAAATGCCCAAACTCAGCCAGGCTCGGTGGCTCAGCCTGTAATCCCGCACCTTTGGGAGGCTGAGGTGAGTGGATTGCCTGAGCCCGTGGGTTCGAGACCCGCCTGGGCAACTTGGCGAAACCTCATCTCTACAATAAATCAAAAAAAAATCAGCCGGGCGTGGTATCGCGCGCCTGTAATTCCGGCTACTCGGAAGGCTGAGGCGGAAGGATCGCCAGAGCCCAGCAGGTCGAGGCTGCGGTGGCCGGGAGCGGCCACTGCCCTCCAGCCTGGGCGACAGTGAGACTCCAACTCAAAAAAAAAAAAAAAAAATTGCCCAAACTCCTTGGCTCATAGCTTGGGCCATAGGAAGTGAGAGAAGGGAAATTCCACAGGAGGGAGGAGTCATTGCAGAGAGGTCTGTGGACTAGGCGAGAGGGTACTGGGATGCTAAGTGGTTTCCATGTACTGTTTATCTCATAAGCCTCTGAAGTAGATGTTATTTCCATTTTATAGATGAGAAAATTGAAGTTAACTAAACCACCCTAGGAGAAACATGTTGCAAGTGACTTGATCACAGGTGTGTGTGACTTCAAAGCTCATGGTTTCCACCACACTGGGTCCTCTGCTTTTACTTTGGTACAGACATTCATCATCATCGCCTGAGAGCAAGTTAGAAAGGCAAATTCTTGGCTCAGCCTAGACATAGGCATTCATTAACAATTCACAACTGTTAACTATATTCTCAGGAGATTCCTATACAAAGTCACAGTTGAGGAGCATAGGACTTGGAGACACAAAACCCCTATTTGGGCTGGGCATAGTGGCTCACACTTATACTCCCAGCACTTTGAGAGGCCGAAACAGGAGGATTGCTTGAACCCAAGAGTCTGAGACCAGCCTGGGCAACATAGCAAGATATTATCTCTATAAAACAAAAAACAAAAAAGTTAGCCAGGTGTGGTGGTGTGTGCCTGTATTCCTAGCTACTCAGGAGGCTGAGACATGACATTCCTGAGACTAAGTGTCTCAGCCTGTGCAACAGAATAAGATGCCACCACAAAAAAAAAAAAAAAAAAAAAAATCAGGAAAACAAAACCTATTTGAATCTGACCTCTCCATTATTTTGCCCGCTGGCATTGAACAAATCAGCTGTCAAAGTCAACAAGTCAACAGGTCAAAGTCAACAAGTTAATGTCAACAAGACATTGAACTTCAGTTTACTCTTTCACAGACTTGTGGTGAGGATTAATGAAGATGCTGAAATATCTAACGCAGTGTCTGGTTCAATGCACAGTACATAAAGCCCACTGCTCATCTCACTAGGTGTGGCCTGTAGGTTTGCTCACGGAACATGGGAGAAATGAACATTTTTTCCTCAATCTTCATTCTTCCTCCATTCTTGGGGATGAGGAAGGTGTTGGCCTGAAGTAGATGGCTGGGTATCATCCTTCAGGGAAGTGCTTCTCAAGGTGCGGTCCCCAGACCAATAGCATCTATATCACCTGGAAAACTGTTGGCTTTGCAGGATCTCAGTCCAGCACCCTTGACCTGCTGGATGAGAAACTCTGTGGGTGGGACCCACTGCTCTGTTTCCACAAGTTCTCTGGGTGAGTTGAGCACCACCATCTTAGGGACTTGGAAGTCAGACACCTGAGAAGTGCCAGTGGGGGTAGGATTTTTGCAGGTACTTGACTCTGGGGGATATCCTTGGCAGCACCCCCCAAGTGCTCCAGTGGGCACTGAGGTCATGTTACAATTAAATGATCACTTAGAGGTGGACACTATGCAGAGGGCACATAGGCAGCCAATTCATTAACCGAGAGCAACTTCTTGCAAATTAAAAAATGTTAATGATCAGTTTTGAAGCATTGAGAGCCTATCAGAGACCACATGCCTGGAATGAGCATTTACCATATGGTGCCTTTGGAAGCTAATATCGATTCTCATTATTTTAAACGATTACAAACATTGCAGGTGTTTTGTAATAATCTCCATTGTCTAATTAGAACATGCGTGAAACGAGCTCATTTCGCCTGCTAACGAATATTGATTCGAACAGCAGAGCCCTGGTGCAGGGGCAGGACTGGGGCTGTCTGGCCAAGTTGCCAGCCAGTGCCAGCCCTCTTTCTCCCTAAATTATTAATCCTGGGGATACAGGGCATTTTGACAGGCAGCTGTCTACGGGGGCCCTAACCTGATTTGGGCCTGTTCCAGCCTTCAGTGTCTACTCCCGTCAGGATGTTAGCTGGGAAATTTGGAATTAGCTTTGGTACTTTTGTGGCTCCTTCTTCCTCTCTGATTCCCGATTTCTCTTGTTTCCCAACTGTTTCCTCTTGTGTCATTTTAAGCAACTCTATAACTAAATGCTTTAAGGAAATCTACTGGAATGGGGCTTTATTCATTTTATTTTCAATTACACATGGCCTAGTTATAGGCCTCAAGTTGCTTCGTGTCTTAGTATTATTGCTCCAACAAGATTGTCAGCTCCTTGAAGACAGGGTTGTGTTGTGTCCCCCTTCGAGGCCTAGCAGGTCCTTTATATACACTCAACAAAAGAGAGCTGTTGTTATTATCAGTGTTATTCCTCCTAGTCACTGTCGAAAGAAGGAATAAAATGACTCTTAGGGTGATGCTGTGGGCGTGGTGGGTGTTTCATGTATGTGTACCTATTTTAATTTATTAATTGAGTGAAATTTGCTGAGCACTAGTGATGGCACAGAGGTAAGAGCTTTGGGAGACCTGGCTCCTGCCTAGTCGAAGCATCAAGTCTCCCTGGGGGAAGGCGGTTAGAGTGTGGAGTGGGAAGAGCTGAAATGGTTAGAACAGGGTTCTCTGGGAGGCTAGAAAAAGAGCCCTGAACATAGGCTAGGGTGGCCAGGGAATGTGTTGATGGACAAATAGTAAGGGGAAAGGAAATTGGGGAAGGAATTTCCTGCAAAGGCAGGTAGGGGTTGGGACTCTGGGGTAGTAAGTGCGAGTGGAGCAGAGTATGGTGGGGGAAGGGGTGGGGACTGGCGTTTGAGGCCAAAGAGGGAAGCAGAGGCTGGATTGTAGAGGCTGCAGATTCTGTGGCATCTCAGACCTAGATGTAAGCACAGAGTACAGCTGGCAGCTTGGCAGGTCCTTGGAGGGCTTGCTGTCATCAGGAAGGCTCTGGGAAGCCACAGAAAGTTGGGCGTCTTCTTTCTCTAACTCAATTTTGGTCCCTTCGAGCTTGCAGGTGACTGTACAGCTTCCTGGTGTGGACCTTCCCTCCTCCTTTGACAAGGCTGGAGATGACTGACTGAAGTCTTACTTGGCTAGGGGCTCCTCTTGGCAACCTGCTCCTGTCACCATGATGAACCAAGTGCTTGGGCCCCTGGAGGGAGGATGGGTCTGGCAGGTCATTTCTGACTCTTCCCCAAGAGTCAGGGAGAATGGATTCCACTCTCTGCCAAAAGTATAAAAGGCAAGATTCTTCGGCCTGGAAGGACCTGCCAGATGACCTTGTCCAACATGAGTTTTGGTTTTTGTAGATTAGGAAACAGGCAGAGAGAGGGGTTCAGGCGACGATGCTGGGGATAGGCAGGGGAAGCTCAAGAATCCGGGTCTTCATTCCCACTCGTACTCACTTCTCACACTTTGCTGCTCTGCTTGACTGAGTGTCTTAGTCCCTTCCACCTGTTAAGGCAAAATACAATAGACTGGGTGGCTTATGAATAAAAGAAGTTTATTTGTCACAGTTTTGGAGGCTGGGAAGTCCAAGATCAAGGCACCAGCAGATTCAGTGTCTGGTGAGGAAGACAAGAAAATGTGGTGTGAGCTCTTCCAGAAACCTGGTCCTAGAGCCCCTCATGTATCCAAATGTACTCAAACAGTCAAGGAACCATTCTTTGTTTTCTGGCTCACAGATGGTGCCTTCTGGCTGTGTCCTCTCATGTTGGAGGGGCAAGGCAGTTAGCTCTCTGGGGTCTCTTCTCTAAGAACATAAATTCCATTCATGAGATACCACCCCTATGCTCTAATCACCTCCAAATCCCCCCCCCATTTCTTATTGGTGATTAGGTTTCAACAGATACATTTGGGGGCAGGGGAGGACATAAACTTTTAGACCATAAACATAAAAGATTTAGAAGAAAAAAATCTGCAAACTTTTTTTTTAGGTTCCCAATATTTTAATATGAATGTGTTAATATATGTATATTTTTTAAGACGTGGGGTACAATTTAGGATTAGGTATATAAGTGATCATCATACAGGTAAAGTTTGGGCCTCCCTTTGGTCCCCATTTCGCCTAGTTTGAGATTAGGTCTCCCTATTGATGTTATGTGTGCCCCCCACCCCCGTAGTTTCTGGCTACTGCTAATACCTTTCTTATAGTATATGGTAAATGTTGAGGGTCCATTTATGAGTTTGCAGCAACTTGGATGGATTTAGAGTCTATAATACTCAGTGATTTATCACAGAAACAAAATCTGCAAACTTCTAAAGTATATGTCCCTTCCCCTAGTGGCCTGGAAAGAGTAAAGGAATCTAGGCATTTGGGACTAAGGGAGAGACTGCAATTCTAGAGATATTTGTACCTGGAAACAGGCAATTTCTATATCCTCAGAGATGGCCCCAGAGGAGGTACTGATAGAAATTCAGAAGGGAATAAAATAACCTACAGCAATCTTGAACTTCTGGTTTCTCATACAAAAAGGCAGTGGGAGTCTACTGGGTGGTTTCTGCAGGTAAATTTCAGTTTATTCTTATGTTCCTTAAAAAGGTCCTTTTTAAGTCAGACCTTAAAAAATGAAGTCCCCCCCTTTTTTTAAAAAAAGCAGGTTTTATTGAGAGGACAGAAAAGCTCCCACACTGGGAGGGGAACCCAAAAATAAAGTCCTTTAATTCTTGTTGACCTGAACTATTATTTCCAAAGTCTTCTAGTTTCCTTTCTGATTGATATCTACTTTTTGTGACTGTTCACACTATAACTTTGGGTACTTTTGTTGATATTTAATAGTTATGCCCTCCCTGCTATGAACAAAAATCAGTTTGAAATAGGAAGCATCCCTTTTTTAATACAAGTATCATCTAATTTACTTCAATTTACTGTATCTTCAAAAGGAGGAAGGCATAGTAGACTTCTGGAATTTGGGAGAAACTGGAAGATATCACATCCACTGTATTATAATATAACTGTATTCCGTCAGTCAAAATAGCCATAGAACCCAGAGTCAAGGGCAGGACATAGACCCTGCCTCTTGATGGGAGATGTATCAAGCAATGTATGGGTGTTACATTCCCCTTTCCCTTTGAAATCCAGAGCAGGCATTTGCTCCAGAATGTTGCCCCAACCTCTCCTGTTCAATTATGCCCACTCCACTGGAAACAAATCCTCCATCTTTGAGAGATGAGATGCCTCTTTCTGTTCCCCACCCAGCTGGGTGCTTAGTACTCAGTCAAGACAGATGGAATCTCAAGTGATCACTGTGATGATTTTTCACAGGAATTGTTCCTTAGCTGTTTTGGATACATGAAGGGCCCTAGGACTGAGTTTCCCTGTTTCTAGAAGAGCTCACATCACCTAGTGGCATCCAGTGTCAAGAAGGAAGAATTTTCTCTTTTTCTTCTTCTCTTTTTCTTGGTTTTACTGTGCCCAAAGGATGTATGTTTGTTAAAAATTATCTTTATTACAAGTGACTGTCGTGAAGTAAAAGATCAACAATGAGTAAGAAGGTTTATGTGCTCTCTGAAGGAATAAGGACTAGAAAATCTCTGGAGGGTCCCAGATTTTAATTGAGTAAGACGTCAGTGTAAAGTAAGAAGACAGAGGTGGCGGCCACCGAGGGGTAGAGGGAATCTGCTTTCCAGGTTGAGACATTCACGGTTAACACACAAGTCCCAGGGCCTGACACCACATGAGGTAGAACAGGGAGGCAGAAATCCAGGGAGGCAAAAAGAGAGGCTGCAGCCATCATTCATGTGTAAGCCCTTCTCTGCTTTTGAAGATGATCTGTCAGGCCAACACTATCTTTGCCTGAATTGTGACAATAGACTCCTAACTGGTTTCCTTGTGTCCTTAACTAAATTAATGTTTCAAAAATGAAATCCTGTCATGGTACCTCCACCTTTCTCCTCTGCTAATAGTTTCCAAAGCTCTAAGAACAAAAACAAAACCACTGCATGGCCCATAAGGTCTGCATGATCCGGCTCCTGCCTATCTTGCCCCTGCCTCTTTCCGTGCTCCCCCGGCCCTGGCTGTGTTCCCCTCTTGCTGTGCGCCCCCATCCCTTACCGTATTCCTCCTCGTTGTGCTCCCTCATCCCTCACTGTGTTCCCCATCCCTTGCTGTGCTCCTCCATCCGTCACTGTGCTCTCCTGTCCCTCACTGTGCTCCCATCCTGTGCTGTGCTCCCATCTCTCACTGTGCTTCATCGCTTGCTGTGCTCCTCCATCCCTAGCTGTGCTCCCCCATCCCTCACTGCACTCTCCCATCCCTGCTGCACTCCCCTGTCGCTCGCCATGCTCCTCCATTTCTGGCTGTGCTCTCCCATATCTTGCTGTGCTCCCCTGTCTCTCTCCGTGCTCCTCCATCCCTTGTTTTCAGGTCTCTAGCCAGATTGGCATTTTTTTTCAGACCTCATAGAAACCCAATTCCTTCAGCCACAGAACCTTTCCATATGCTGTTCCTTCTACCTGGAATGCTTTTCCCTTATTCCCTCCTCAGAGGTTTCATGAATACATCATTCATCGATCTTTCATGCATAATTGGTGAGGAGAGTTGAGCCATCCAGAGAATCACACGACCATAATAGGAAGGGGGCCTGTTCCACCTGCTCCCAGCCCCAGACAACAATGGTGCGCCTTCATCATTGTCGCATGCACATGTGTTCCATTTGTGTGGAAATTGGCTGAGTCTGGTGGCAACCTCAAAAACAAGTGGCGGAAAACCCTGGCTTAGTTCTGGAGAATATGTTTGAGGTAGGACAGGAGAATTGTAAAAATGCAGACGCCAAGGGAAAGGACAGTTACTGACATAGAAATTCCCACTTACTTTGCCTTCCTGGGCTGGGTCAGTCCTTCCTCTTCTCAATGATTTTAGCCTTCAAGCTTTAGAAAACCACTTGATTCCAACTTCCTTGATTTTCCCGGATGTGATTGTTCCAGAGTCACCCAGTGAATTAATAAGAGAGATGGGACTGGAATCCAAGCCTCTTGATGACCAGTCCAGTGCTGATAAGGAAAGTGGACAAGTCAGGAGTGAATGGGATATTGCAATGCCAGGCCTTACCTCAAAAGTCCTCTGGGAACCAAATTTATGCTACTTTCCTCTATCTCAGAAAGGGACAGGCTTGGGATTCCTTCCAGATCTTTAGTGACTCTCATGCCCCTTGGGACCCTGCTCCCCCCACCAAATTCTCTGCTTTTGCATACTCAGGCTCCCTCCAAGTGGAAACTCACTCCTTGGGGTAATCAATGTCCCTCTCAGCCAGAACCCCGTTACCAGGGAAACCATCCCAGGCAGCCGACTTAGGTTCATTGAAATGCAGCTGCAGAGCCCGGGGCCTGCGTAAGGGCAACTGCTATCAGAGTGGGCAATTTTTGGCAACTCTGGAGTGTATTGTACCAAGTGGGACATGGTAATTATGTATTTGTGGCTTTCATTATGTGCCAGTTTAATTGTCACAGATTCATTATTGTTCTTAAATTTTTATTATTTTTTTTCTAGACCACTCAGCAAAAGAGGGAAATTGGTGCCACAGGGCAGGTTTCTTTCTGAAGAGACACTCACTTGGATGGAAAAACAAATGCAGTGACTTAGTGTCATTTGATTGGTCAGGAAGTTTTCCCTACATGGTAGGGGCACAGCCCCAACACAGGTGCCTTGGGCCCTCACCAAGGTCCTAGGGCTGTGTCAATATGAATTATCAACATTGGAAGGTGAGCTGGGTTTGGCATGGTGACCTATAATTTCCCTTGAAGAGAGGGGTCTTAAAAAGATAAGGAGGTCATGGTCTCTTTTCTTTTTAGACTTCATTTTCATGAGGTGAATCTCTCGCTACGGACTGTAGGTTTCTGAGGTTGGACTTCTTTTCTAAAATTATATCTTTGCCCCTTGCTCATGACAGCTTAGTAGCATGGCTTCTCTTATTTTAAGCATAATCAATTCAAGGGGCTCCCAATGTATGTGTGGGTTAATTAAGCTGAGTGATTTTAATCACTTTACCAGGAATAATTCTGTTTTATTCAAAGGGTTGAACACTGGATTCCTTCAGATAGCCAGCTTTTCAAATGAGTCTACAGATATGGTCAATTTACCTGCAATTTTCTTGGAAGTTCATCAACTGCATGCTAACAATAGCAATTGTAACAATAACAATAGTAATACAGCTTGAGGGCTAATGATGCCACAGACAGCATCCACATCATCTTCTTTAATCTTCACCTAGAGGAAGGTGTGGTTGCCCTACATCCTGCGCAAGAGAGGCGGCAGAGAGAGGTCCACTCAGTTCTCAAGTTGGGTGAGGTGAGGCGGGGTGAGAATATAAGACAGGAAACATGGGTTCCAGACCCGGGCACTACTTCTACTAGCGTGTGGGTCCTGGAACCAATCACTTAAGCCCTTTGAACCTTGGTTGCATTTTGGGCAAAGAGAAAAGTGGGTCAGACATATTTTGTGGAGTGCTGTGGTGGTGATGATGAGGACGGTGGCTAAGCGGACATTTATTTACTGAGTACTTATCACACATTAAGCATAGTTCTAAGCACTGCACATGGATTATCTCATTTCATCTCCATAGCAGTTCTATGGTACTTTACTAGTTCAATTTTTTCTTTTTTTAAATTTTATTTATTTGTTTGTTTTGAAAGCAGGATTTATTGAGAGGACAGAAAAGCTCCCACAGTGGGAGGGGACCCCAAGGGGTTGCCCTTTTTTTTTTTTTTAATTTTAAAGAGGTTTATTCTGAGATAGTATGAGTGACAGTGGCATGTGGAACACAATCTCAAGAGTGCACCCAAGCCGGGTGGGTTACATTTTGGTGTTATACATCTCAGAGAGACAGGAATCGCAGATGCAATCACAAATTAATACAAGAGAAGTATACATAGGTTTGGCCTGTAAAGGAAGGATACCTTGAAGTGTGGGTTTACAAGTCATAGGTGGATTTTAGGGATTTTTTTAGTTGGCAGTTGGTTGAAAGATTTAAGCTTTGTCTAAAGACTTAAAGTCAGTAGAAAGGAATGCTTAAGCTAAGATAAAAGGGTCTGCTATCTGTCACGTGATGCTATACCAGAGTCAGGTTGGAAATTAAGCCACATTATACCAGGTTAATAGAAACAACCAAAAACAACTGTTTAAGGGGATGGGATTTTATAGTTTGTAGGATGTGACTTTGCATGGCTTTAGTTCTTGTTTATATCTGGTATCTTATTGCCACAAAGAGTCCATTCTGTCAGTCTTATGCTTTTTATTCTAACATTAATGCTGGTCAGCTGTGCTTAAACTCCAAAGACGAGAGACTATAACAATGCATATCTGACCTCCTTTCTCATCATGGCTGAAAATTCAGTTTTAAAGTTTTTTCTTTTGTAGCCCCACTTTTCTGATGGGAAACTGAGGTACAAAGAGGCCACACAGCTACTACATGGTGAAGTCTGGATTCTAGCCCATGAAATTGACCTGCAAAACTTTCCTTGTTGCTCTGTTGCTGAGAGGATCAGAATGAAAGACTTCAGTCCTTGCTGTTATCCTGAGGGGGCACCCACTGCAGGTCTAGGTAATTTGTCTCAGCTGGTATAACTGCCTGCCTCCATACCACTATAAAGGGATTGGCTTCCACAATTCATTTTAGGGCTAAGGTTCCTGGGTGCAAGGAAGTCTCACTTCTCTCTTCACTACTGCAGTTTGTCTTCTTAGGTGGCTGGTTTGTGGCTGAGAACCCATGGATAGCTACGTGCCCTGCCTGTGGCTGCCCAGCAATGCTGCTTGGATGATCATCTTCATTTCATCCCGCCTCTGGCAATAGGTCTTAAGGATTGGATTTGGTGATGATCATATTCCCCTGCCTTCACTGAGCATTCTTTCCAAAGATTACTGTTGCTTGGAAGGACCTTGTGTCATGCATTACCCAGAAAGGTGGACAAACTGAGCCAGCGTCCGGACCTTGGAAGAATGTATCTGGTACAGCCAAGAAAATTCAGGAAGGGACCTTGTAGGAATTGAGCATAGTCTCCATTGCTTAAGTTGCCTCTTGTTTTTGGTTTGTATGGTAATACATGTATTTATTATAAGAAGAAATTTACATTCTTTCCTTTTATACTAATAATTTGAGCCAGTTGATAGGAACGGGTAGGTGGAGAAATGTAATTTGCTACTGTGTAAGTGGGGCTACAGCCCATTTTGTAGGGCCATTATAATTTTTTCTAGATAGAGTTTCTTATTTGAAGAACATGATTTCAAAAGCTGGTATTAAGTCAGAGTCTATGACAAATAAGCAGTGGTTCTCAACCATGGCTGCACAATGGGGAGCTTTAAAAAATTCTGATGTATGGATCTCACTCCCCAGAGGGTCTGGTTTTAATTGATCTCAGAAGTGGCCTGGAATTTGTAAAGACTCTCCAGGTGATTCTGATATGCAGCCAGGCAGAGCAGATTTTGTGGGTCGGCCACTGTGCAGTCGCAGAACTCCCTATGCTCAGAGGGCTCCCACACTTGGGTTCATGGTCTGCCATTGCCATCTTACAATTTTTATTTTCCTACAAAGGATTCCATGTTTTCCTTTTGTGCCAACTCCTGTAAACTGTGCAGCCAGTTCTGCAGCCAGGGTTGAGACACGAGACTGAAGCAACATCTTCACAAAAGAGAAGTTTCTGGCTGGGCGTGGTGGCTCACCCCTGGAATCCCAGAACTTTGGGAGGCTGAGGCAGAAGGATTGCTTGAGACCAGCCTGGGCAACATAGCAAGACCTCATCTCTACAAAAAATAATAATAAAAAAATAGCCAGACATGGTTGCACGTACCTGTAGTCCCAGCTACTCAGGAGGCTGAGGCAGAAGGCTCACCTGAGTCCAGGAGATTGAGACTGTGGTGAGCTGTGATCGTGCCACTGTACTCTGGCTAGACAACAGAGTGAGACCCCAACTCCAAAAAAAGTAAGTTTCCTTGTGTGCCAGCTGCTGGTCCTCTGAGGGGTGACATGCCAAACTAGCCAAGCACTAGTGCCCATGAGGGCTTGAACGAGGCCTTGGGGATACTGCATCTTGTGGTACTTATCCTTTTTAAGAGCCTTTGAAAAGCTGTTCCTAAGATAGTTCCTAACCTTGCTCTCAAGTGCTGTTTGGGAAGTATACACTTGTACTCCTTGACATGCCAAGGGCCTGGTGTAAGCATGTCTTTCCAGGTGGGCTTCTCTTTCCATGGAGGCGTTGGCAGGTGGACTCACCGCGGTGGCCCCGTGCCCTCCTGCCTTCTCCAGAACCTAACTTCATCATCAATTTGCCCCGTCTCTCCTGAATGCTTAATCTCTCCTTTTCTTCTGGCACTTTTCCCTTACCCGAGAAGAACTTTTCTCAAAGTACTACCCTTCACCAAGAAGCTTTTTGAAAGAGGAGCGGCCCCTCACCAGCTCTGCGTGTCCTCATAACCGGCCCTTGGCTCTCTGCAGTGTAGCTTCCGCCACCCTGGCTTCCTGAAGGGGTTTCTGCAAGGCTTCTTGTTCCCTTGTGGTGGCTAGAATTGCGGTTATCTCAGTTTCCATCCTGAGCTTCCCTAGGGGGCCTGACAACATCCAGTGACTTTTCTACCTTGTTAAAAATGTAAGTTCACAGACGCCACCCAGATTACTGAATCAAACTGTCTAGGGGGTGGGGTCCCTTCAATTATTTTAAAATCTCTTCTGGTGATTCTTACACATGTGAATGTTTGAGATGACTGCTTTATAAATATTTATTGGATAAATTGGATCCTAGTGCTTGTAAGACCTAACATGCCACCTTTAGTTTCTAACACCAGATGTTTACATCTAAGTTCTGCACTACTGTCAGGTATTTGAGATTAATGCTTAAAGAGCGCTCTGCCTAGGTGGGAATTCCAACTCTGTCACTTGCTACCCGTGTGACCCCCTGGGTGCCTAGTGTCTTCGTCTCTGCAATGGGGTAATAATAGCACCCACCTTACAGGGTTATGGTAGCGTCGAGCAAGTTAATCCATATAAGGCACTTACGACAGTGCCTGCACAATAAGCGTTCAACAAAAGTTAGCTCGCTGATTGTGTATGTGTGCTTTTTCATATATACATTGAAATGTTATTTCTTCTTAAAGCTAAGGATAAGATGATCTACCGAAGAGCTCCAAATCAGGCGGGTTTCTATCTTTGGAAACTCTTTATGTAGTTAATTGCTCCTGGTGCCATTACTTGGGAAAGTTGTCATTTCCCTCTGAGTTTAGAGTCCTAGCCCTCAACTATCTTTTCTTCAAGTGCCCCAGTACCCCAAGAAGCACATGTGCTCCCAGCAGCGATCTTGACTTCTCAAGGCTGTGGTACCAGCTGATACTTCTCAGCCAACTGAGATTCACTCGTTATTGTCATCTACAACTTTACTCCTACTCTGGTAGTATTGAATTAATTTTAATATGGCCAGCAAGGAAGCATTCAAAGATGGAGAAGAAACACAACTGTTGTAGAGAACTGATTCTTAGTCCTTTCTAAACATTAGAGTCACGTAGTTGTTAAAAAAAATACCGGTCGCTTCATATTCTCACTTCTAAGTAGGAGCTGAATGGTGGGTACACACAGACATAAAGAGGGAAAAACAGACACTGGAGACTCCTAAAGGAAGGAGGGAAGGAAGGGGCAAGGGTTGAAAACCACCTGTTGGATACCATGGTCACTATCTGAGTAACTGGTTCAATAGAAGCCCAAACCTCACCATCATGCAACATACCTATGTAACAAGGCTGAACATGTACCCCTTGAATTCAAAGTAAAAAAAAAAAAAAAAATACGGATAGCACCAAGGCCCTTCCTATTTCAGATCAATTAAACAAGAGCCTTTGGGCATGAGGTCTGATCTTGGTGAATGTCAAAATCTCCTTGGATGGTTCAAATGTGCTACCAGAGTTGAGAATCATCGATATAGAGAAGACTTGGGACTCTGTTATTGGACGGTAGGGAGTGGGCCTAGTTTCTTGGTAAAAGGAACAAGTCTTCATATCTCTTGACCTCTACAACTTGCTTAGATAAAATGGCTCAAATATATTGAAAGAGAATGGCCTGCAAAGGGCCAAGAGGGAGGGAGATGGAGATGAACTGGATGATTTAATGGGTCATCTCCTCTGTAGTTAATTTCTCTAGATCTCTTGTGCTATATTGATTTTGTAAATAGCTATTGTCACATCTGCCCCTTCTGCATGTGGGAATTGGTGGGTCTTAAAAAATTGAATTGAGTGGGGGTGTAGATTAATCAATACCAAGATTTATTGACTTGGGGCATTTATACTAACTCTAGCAAAGTCAGGAATAAATTGAACCTTTTAGATACTTCATTAAGTAGCATTGTATATTTTGCAAATGTTACCCTTCATGAATTTGGTACAGCTCCCACCCTGAAATGACTCCCCTTATTTGTGAAGTTATTGCAATTTATAACAGCAATTACATCAAGGTACTTTTCAAAGACCAAGTGACAATCATAAGAAGAAACTCTAATTTCTCCTCACTCATAACCTCTTTCTTTGAAACACATTCTTGTTTTCAACTCTGGGATTATGTTTTCAGTTTGTTTCAATTCAGAAACAGGAACTCAGGATGCATGTATTTTAAAATTTTGTCCTTTGCGAAGAATTTGCCTATTGCTTTAAAAAAGTCAACAACGACTTTGTTTAATTAAATAATTAATGCCTCTCCTTTTACCAAGAAGGATTTATGTTATTTTCCTCAAAGGGCATAAATGAGAACACTTCAAACACAACCTGTTCTTAACAGGGATGCTTTTCATATCTCTCCACTTGAGCAGGGCTTATTACTAAGAAAGAAAGAATTTTCAGTAGTGTAGTTATGGTGAGAGAAATATACCAATAATCATCTATTTATCCTGTCTCTCTTAGTGCTCCTGTGAAAAATTTTTTGAATAAGTCTATAAGAATTATGGTCTCATTTTAGGGATACGGTTCATGGCTATTAGGTAGGTTAAACCTCACTATTCTCCCTAGGATCCGTACTCATGACTTTGGACTTGGCAAGCAACTTACAAGACCCTGTAAAATGATGAAAAGATGCGATATTCACTTACATGAGGGATTGTGCCAGTGGGGGACACTGTTGAGAGAAACCTTTTGGTTGTTTCTCCAAGGACAGAGTTTAGCAAATTGTGAGCAATAGAGAGCCAGGTTGCTTGGGCATGGCTTGAGTCCACAGCTATGGCATGAGAAAAGTTCGGCTGGTCCTAATGATTTGCACTGAGTGAGTCCTCTTTGTCAGTAAAGAAGTAAGATCCTCTTGTCAGTCTGCCAGGCATCTCATCTTTCTCTCTGCCCTTCACCCACCTCATTTGGGGCATCCTTGAGTTAGGAAGGTCATTCCTGCTGCAAGGCTACCAGCTGCCTACCCACCCTTCCTCCAGCCTGGCCAGGGCTTGTTGCTTTGTTTTCACTGCTCATCATCTGTGACTTCTTGGCAAGGTCTTGCAGGGCACATGCATCCACCCCACATGGCCCGCCATGAAGCCCTCCTCTAACCTCTGGTGTTGATAAGCGTGTGCCAAGCCTAATTCTTAAGTACTTGGCAAATGTTAGCAGTGCTTCATCCATTTCTTTTTGAAGATGGGCTAAGCAAGGGCAAAAAGAGTGAACACTGATGATGGTGAAGAAAATATCCGTTTACTGAGAACCCATGATGTGCCATGTCCTAGATTCTGTAATATATGCTTTCTGTTTCCTGAAATCCTCATACACATGACACAATGTCACTATTATTGTTCCTACTTTAGTTATAATAAGACCGAGGCACATACATGTTGATTAAATCATTCATACAGCTCGTTAGTGTTGGAGCCTCGACTCGAACTCAGCCCTGACTCCAAAGCCCCCTGTGATACTTCACCCAGGTCCTTTCTGTTCAGTCCATTGCCAGATGCTCTCTGCCTGGTTAGCATCTGTTGTGTGTTCTACCCTTTGGAGAGCCCAGGGAATCTTATTTATCCATTGCGAACTTATCTTCTCAAGGCTCCTAATTAAGGGCATAATTCTAAAAATCTTTTAGGGCTTCTCTTGTCCTATGTTGTCCCAAGCTGCCCTCAAGTTTTTTCCTGGAAGACGGCATCATGTACAATGTTCATTGTTTTTGAGAACCTCCCTTCTCAAATTCCTGCCAAGTTTTCTTCCATGGAGCCCTCATGCAGCCCTTCAACCAGGACTCGATGGAGCCTCTGCTCTCCCCGCTTTTTATTCTGAGATGTGAAGGACTATGTTGACTTCACTGAGGAGACAGTCAGGTCACACCCTGGAATGTTGTAACTCATAGCTCCAGGGCTTGTCACCAGGGCTTGTCACCAGTCACGTTGCCTGCCAGTCACATCTTTGACTTTAGTCATATGCATTGACCTGAGTGGCTACAACTGGGTTTTATTTCGTCTATGATTTACTTTAGGATAAATCAAAGGGAGCTTGACTGTTAAGTTGTAATGTCACTGGGAAAAGACCCAAGGCTTCTAGACTGTAGAAAAAGAACTCTGGCCCTGGGGTGAGGGACACAGTGGGAGAGAATTTAGAGGGAGTGACATCAGACATCCTACTGTATGTGTGGTTGAGAGACAGATCTTGGACTTTAAGAATTGAAAGAAATAGTCCAAAGCACCTGCCTGACTGGTCTCACAATGCAGCGTGCCCACTGCAGGGGTCGTAAGTGCACAACTTCCATTTATTGTCAAATAAAAAAGAAAAATTTTAAGTTTAACATATTTTGACATAATTTTAATGTGTGGTTCGACACTGGCATCCTCTAATGATCTGATGTCAGACGGCTATGTGTCAGACAGTCTTCATACATCCTGAAGGCAGGGAAGATTCAATGCAGGTACTTATTTTTGTTCATTTGCCTTCAGTGAACTGGGACACATCACATTTTCGTTCAGCCTGGTTAAGTAGATGTATGAATTATATGGTCTCATTTTTATGAAACCAACCTTCACAAAAGAGACAAGTGGCGTATACAGATTCCCTCAAAAAAAAAAAAACTGGTATGAAAATAATAACAGTAAGGCAGCAGGGATGTCACTTCTTCTGATTTGAGTTCTTTGTCAGCTGTGTTCTGAGGTGAAAACAATAAAAGTATGATCAGAACTGGCACAAACTCAGTCTCCCAAAATACCAAGGTGGCCATTTGAAATACAGACATTTTCACTGGTGTTAACGACAGGCATTTCCCTAAGCCCCAGTGCACCTTGAAATACTGCCTAGTAATGTAACAGAACCAATGTGATTAGCAAGAAATTTAAAAATAGTTTTATTTCATTTGCATCTCATTTTTTTGCATTTTATATTTTGGTGTAGGTTTTATAATTAATATAATGTTACTCTCTATCATGTATATAACTTACACATTTATGTATATAAATTGAGAAGTCCATATGTGTGTGTGTGTGTGTGTGTATACACACACACACATACACATATAGCTTGCTCAAACAATTTGTAAATGATATGGGTGTCAGGGAAGACGAACTGTTTTAAAAAGTGACACCAAGACTGGGCTTGGTGGCTCAGCCTGTAATCCCAGCACTTTGGGAGGCTGAGGCAAGTGGATTGCCTGAGCCTGCGGGTTGAAGACCAGCTCCAACTTGGTGAGACCTTGTTTCTACAATAAATAAAAATTAGCTGGGTGTGGTAGCACGCGCCTGTGCTTCCAGCTACTTGGAAGGCTGAGGCGGAAGGATCACTGGAACCCATCAAGTTGATGCTGGGGTGGCCGTGAGCGTGCCACTGCACTCCAGCTTGAGCGATGGAGTGAGACGCCACTCAAAAAAAAAAAAAAGGTGACACCAAGATCTGCGGGCTTAACAAAACAAAGATTTATTTGCTGCAGGTGTCTTGGCCTAGTATAGGTCAGCTGAATGGAGCGAGGCACTGCATGTAGACATTCAGAAACCCCAAATTCTTTTATCTACCTGTCTCTGCCATTCATCCAGCTGACAAATGAAAGAAGAAACTGTGGAAGATGAGGTTTGAAAGGCCGGATCTGGAAGTAGCTATCCCACTTCTACCCACTTTTCATGGGTGACACCTCAGCCATGAGTCCTCTCCCAGTTGCAGGGGAAACTGGAAAATGTTAAGTGACTCTGAGTTCAGTAGGTAAACAGCTGTTTGTAGAACAATGAGCAGGTTTGGATCAGAATGGAAAATGGAAAAAAAGAGACTACTTTGCTCATAGGAGTTGGAGAATTTAAAGAATATTATGATTAGAATTTGATGAACTGAAAATCATCAGTTTAACAAATGTTTATTGAGTATCTACTATGTGTCAGGCCTTGTTCTTGGATCCAGGGATATAGCAGTGAACAAAACAGACAAAAATTTTTTCTACCAAGAAGTTTACGTTTGAGAGGGTGCCGCCCTGAATAAAAGAGGCTCAGGTGAGTTTAGGAGCAGCCAAGAGTGGCAAAGAGGGTAAGAGATGATGTTTGAGAAAATTGGTATTATTTGAACCAAGTAGTTTAAAACTATGAACTCAAACAGATCTGGCTTTTATATATATATATATATATACACATACTGATCTCTATAGTCACTTACTTGCGTGTTATCTTTTAACATGTTATCTAATGTCTCAAGCCTCAGTTTCTTCCTCTGTTAATGGGGATAATGGTAGTGCCTATCACATGAGGATGTTTTGAGAATTAAAGAAGAGAATAAACATAAAACACTTAGTAGAGTACCCTAACACAGAGCAAGCTCCCAGTAAATGTTAGCTGTGATAATACCACCAATAAAATGGTAGTAATTATTAGGAAGGATGATGCCATTACCTAGGCTGATGGTTTGCCACACTGTGGCAGGTCTGAGAGGACTTTCTCTCTTCTCTTGCCACCCAAATGCCCATTGAGTCATTATCATGTATAACAGTTAATGTTTTTAAAAAATATTTAAGTGCGTATTTAATAAAAATCGTGTATTTAAAATTAGTGCCTATCTGTTGAAAATACTAAGACTATTAGAAAGTGTAAAGAAAAGTAGTAATCCCTCATGGTTCTACTATTTAAACACTGATTTTTATCATTTGCTGTATTTCCTTTCTGTTGTCTTTTCTACATGGGCTCAGGCTTTGAAAGACATGGAGCCTAGCATCAGCTACTTAGGACAATAATCAACGTTGGCTTTTGCCCCTCCGGCGTTCTTTGGTTAAGAGGTTCTCTGTAGCGCTAGGGGCAGCTCTATCTACAACCAGTCCAGTGGGCTCAGTGCCACTATCTCATTCTCATTCCTGATGCTCTCTGATTATCCAATTTCAGCTCCTTTATTTTAATGTGCCGGAAACTTCTGTTCCCTGCATAATAACCAGTGCTTTTCTGCTGGTTCTGTGCTTCTGAGCAATTGGTAGAACCAGGTGCACTCATAAAAATATGCATGTCTCAACAAAACCAGAGGTGGTTTCTTGGCTCTTTCTCGTTTAGCCTATGATTGTCTAAAACACCTGCATTGACCCCTGGAAGTTGCTAACCTCTGTGAGCTATATACAATCAATCAGTCCATCTCAATTCTTTGAGGAATGAATCGGCCCATTGCCAACAGTGGAGGTCCCATCGTGACCTTACCCTTATCCTCCAGTAATACGGATTGTATGCTTCAGATGCACAATCAACACTGGTCTGAGTGTCCTCTCCTCTGTGCTGACTCTGTCTGTGAGGTCCTTTCACATGTGCCATTATTTCTTAAGAGAAACAGAGACCATAGGATAGAGGATTTGGTTCCGTTGAAACCAAACCTGCCTCAGGGGAGGGGCTTTTTGAAGGAGGCATTCAGGAAAACTTTGGGGGCAGGAAAAAAAGGAATAAGCTGGCAGTTATGCATTCAGAGCTTCCTGGCCTTTTTCTGACTCTGGATCTCATTTCGTGTGGATTTTCCTTGTCTGAGCTAAAGTTTACTTTTACCTCTCAGAGGCTTTTTTCCAAGGTTTGGATAATGCAAATTGATAATGTCAACAAAGCTGTGGAGGAAAGATGGGTACTTATTGTAACGCTTTAAAGACAAATATTTCCTTTATTTCTATTACTAAGTAGATTTTTAACAAAAGTCTGGGGATGATTTTAAAAGGTCTTGTAAGTACCTATTGCTTACAAACAATTCATATGCTAATTGAAAACTGCTTCTATCTATTCATTGAAGCTGTTACTCCAAAAATTTTATTAATGCTTTGGTAGTTTTAGCGATGGGAAAGTAAGAAAACTGCCATTGAAAATGCCATTATTTAGTCTTTTACTAAATTAAGCTGGCCTTCCTTATCTCCGTCCCATTAAGCTTGCTCAAAGATTTTATAATTGAAAGGAAGCATGTTTTACACAGGGAAAAACTCAACACAATGTAGAAAGCAACATCAGTGACTGGGATGCCGAGCATGGGAATGGATGTTTGCAGGCCTGGTCCCAGATTGTGCCCAGAGGTGTCTGGGGTTAAACATAGGTGCCCTAGTGGGATTTTTTCCCCCTACTAAACTACACGCTTTATAAAGTGGGTTATAAAAAACTGGAGATGCAAAAATGCCATGGGTGTGGCCACCTGCTGTGAATGTAGACACTAGACTGTTATGAATTCTTAAGCCCCTCAGAATGGATTTATGAAATTTTAGGGAGTTATAAGACTTATAATATGGTCACGAGCGGTCACATCCTAGTTCAGCTGCAGGGCAGGGTTACAGAGTGAACATGATTTGTCTGTGTTCTTCAAATTTTCCCTCACCCAGGAAGACATGCTGGTCTCCCAGGCTGGACCAGCATCAAAGGTGAGTAGAAACACTCACTGAACTGGAAATCAGAGGATCGTGGTGTTAGGTAGTTAGGCAGACATGAGCAGGCAACGAAGAGGGAAAAGGGTAAGAAATGGGAAGCCAGCTGTCATTCAGTTATTTACTCATGTTAGAAATTATCTTTCATGGTGAGATGGGCCGAATGCAAAAACCACTGGGATTTAAAGTGTACTTTTTTTTTCTTTTTTCTGTCCTTAGAATGTGGTTGTTGGGCCCCCCCCCCCCCCCCAAAAACGGGGGGGGGGGCCCCCAAAAAATGAAAAAAAAAGATGAAGTTTGTTTGATTGAAAACACACCACAAAAAAAAAAAGAAAAAACAACCCCGCGGGAAAAA